>APFE030617183.1:22829-79878 GCA_000404065.3 Pinus taeda | reverse complement strand
GTGACAATTAAAGCATCTTACTTTAGACATGTCACCCTTCTTCCCTCCATGAGAAGAATTCGATTTTAAATGGGAAGCCTTCCCCTTCCCTTTCCTTGCCTTACTTGCTAAGGCCAAATTTTCTTCATCATCATTCTTGGATGAGGAATGATCTCGTGTGCTCCTCCTGATATCCTCCTACATAAGATCCGACCATAGTCGTTCTCAATTTGGCAGTTTCTCCCTTCCATTCACAGAGTCCTGGTAACTATACCAACTCTTTGGAAGGCCAAGGTGAGTGAGGCTCACCATATCATCATCAGCAATAGTTATTCCCACAATGCCAAGCTCATCTCTGCAGGTGGTGAGCTTGTTCAGATATATTTGGAAATAGTATTTCCCTTCTCCATCTTGATTCTTCAAAGCTTATCCTTGAGCGCCAATTTTCTTTGGTCGCTACTGTTCAGGTAGAGGTCCTTCAATGTCTTCCACATTGAAAATGGAGTATCCTTCCCATGGAGATTTGAGAAAATATGTTCTCGAACTCCCTCAAGGATGATCCGTCTCGCCTTCGCCACACACTTCTTCCACTCAACCAACTCTTATGCATTAGTTGAATCTAGGTTTGGATTTCTTGATCAATGAATTCCTTCAAGCCATTGTCTTCTAATACAGCCTCCATTCTATCTTTCCATGCTATGTAATTCAAGCTACCTTCCAAGGCATACTCGAGTCTCAAGCCATAGAACGCCATTGACCAACATTGAAGTATGATATGAATTCGATTTGCACCTGTAACCCTAGACTTCAAAATTTGAATTCTCTTCTCAGTATACTATTCACAACTTTGATACCATGTGTAAAATCTGTGATAGGTTAACCCGATAATGCAATATAAATCAAAGGAGAATACTATAACCTACTTCTACTATCAATTTGCAAAAGCTTAAATATCGAGCTAAACAATATAACCCGAAGAAGAATAATCAATGGCACAATACACATGAAATACTTTGGGGAAAGTCTCAGATAAAACCCCACACTATTGTATTATCATACATGGTGGAAATACATAGGAATTATACAAATCCTTAGCTCTCACAGCTAGCCAACTCTTAGTACAATCCTCAAAGATGCTCACAGGAAATCTTGGATTCTCTCCAGCCTTCCTCTCTTCCCTCCAAGCTCCTATTTCCTTGCATTATTCCTTGTGGATGATTAGCCTCTTACCAATTGGAAAAACAAGCCTTCAAAACTACACAATCCTCAAGGATGAATCCTTGACTGCATGCATGAGTTTTTCTCCATGAGAAAACACATGCAACTGATAGTACATTGTCCTTGAATATAATCTCAACTGGGTCTTTCTCATAATAGACAGGCATGAGTTTCTGATGAGGGAATCTTCACTTAACTGGAGTAGCACTAGTTGAGTGCATTAATGCATCAATTGACTGTTAACTCACTGTTAGTTCCTCTAAAAGTTTGGAACTAATTTAACTAGAATTAACTCAGTAAACCGAGTTAACTAATTACAAATCAAATATAACTCAATCTTATCTCCTTAATTTAAGGGATAACTCTTGCATGACATCAGAAAGACTTCTAACTTGAATTTCTCCAACTAATTAATTTAAAATAAATTAATTAATTATTTCCAAGTAGTTGTTAAGACTAAATTTGATTCTAATTCACAATTTAATTCAAGGAAAATTTAAATTGAAATATTCTTGTTTCCATATTTCAACACTCCCTATCAACAAGAAAGGGATTATCTTCCACCCCGATCTTGTCTCTATGGAACTTGAATTTACACTTTGACAATACCTTTGTCAAAATGTCAACATCTTGCTCCTCTGTCAAAATATACTACAGCAACATGATCCTCTCGACCTGTGAAAAGCCAAGGAAACAAATCTTACCTTATGCTTCTCCACACTACCATCAGTAGCTTGCTTTACCTTGTAAAGCCAACAGAACTCACAACTGACTTGTTCTCTGGTCTTAGAACCACGTCCCAAACACTGTTACGAACTATGGAGTCATAATCCTCCACCATAGCATCAACCCAAATCGGCTATTGCACTACTTCCTCAAAGTAAGATGGCTCAGTCTCAACAAATTCTCAAGCAAGGGCCATGTATCTAGTGTACCTCTCAAGTGACCTCCTCTATCTGTGCTAAGAAGATGGTGATCCCACATTCCTCTTGTATCCTCCAACAATATGTCAGCCTCTCTTGTGCACTTCTGTCCATCTATGGAAGACTCTTCTTGAGTGGATGTCTGCACTCTTCGAACCTCTGCATGCAGTTGCTCCACATCAGTCTGAGGCTCCTCCTCCTTAGGAACCAACAGTTCCTCCATAGCCTGTAGTTGGAGCTTCCTCTCAAGGGAAACTCACATGGCATTCTGCTCATTAAACTTGAGATCTCTGTGAACCACTATCCCCCAACTGGTAGGAAAGTACACTCGATAGTTTTGAGGTGTATTAGTGTACCCCACAATATCCCCAACTCTGTTTTCGGCTCAAGCTTCTTCCATGCATCCTTTGTCACATGGAAATATACCAATGAGCCAAATATCCTGAAGTGACCCACATCTAGTCTCTTACCAGAGAAAGCTTTCTCTGGTGTCTTCATCCCAAGTATGTGATGTGGGATTCTAATCTAGAAATAGACTATTGTGTTACATGCCTCAGCCCACAAGTGAAGTGCTAGGCCTTGGTCATGCAACATTTCTCGTGCTATACCTACAATAGTTCTATTATTCCTCTCAGCCACCCCATTCTGTTGTGGGTTATGAGGTGCCATCAACTCTCATTTAATTCCTTCCACTACACAGAAGTCCTTAAACTCTCGAGAGACATATTCTCCATTGTTGTCACTTCTCAAGGCCTTGATCTTCTTCCCTGACTCTTTCTCGACCAAAGCTATGAACTCACAAAACTTTGTGAAAGTTTGGTCCTTCTTCTGCATGAAATAAATCCATCATTTACGAGAATAGTCATCAACAAAAATCACATAATACCTTTGCTTCATTGTGGATGTCGTCGAGAATGGTCCACACAAATCAGTATGAACTCGCTCTAAGATAGCATCTGCTCAACTGTCTCGATCATGAAAGGAAGACTTGGTGTACTTTCCCAAGGTACCACCATTGCATGTGTCAACTTGCTCAAGTTTACCTTTGGGAATTCTTGTACATATCTGCTGCATTATCTTCAAAGGCCCATGATGCAAATGGCCCAACCGCATGTGCCACAACTCACCAATGTCTTGGCTTTGCATCAATTTTGCTTTCGTACTCAATGCTGCACAATCATCTACCTCTAGTTTATAGAGATTCTTCACTTGAATCCCTATCCTCTTGGTCTGACCTGTGGCTATGTGTCTTAGGAATGCCTTTCCTTTACTCAAGATAACATCACAACCTTTTTCCTCCAACATCATGACCGATACCAAGTTCTTCTTCATTCCAGGTGCATACATCACATCTGTCAAGATGAGAGGAGCTCCATGCTCCCTCTAAAAAGCAACTGTTCCCACTCCTGAAACACTATACCTTCCATCGTCACCCATCTCTATGTGAATCTTGAGGTCTTTCTCCTCGAAGGCAATGAATAAATTTTTATCACTGGTCATGTTGAATGAGGCTCCACTATTAAGATACCAGACACAACCCATCATCAATGACACCATGCATGCGATGAGGGTAAAGTCCATTTCGAACTAAGAGGCTAATGCCTCACCTTTCGATCCTTTCGAGGATACCTTCTTGGACTTCTTTGATGGGCAATTAGTCGCATAATATCCCATCTTGTGACAGTTAAAACATCTTACTTTAGATGTCACCCTTCTTCCCTCCATGAGAAGAATATGATTTGAAATGGGAAGCCTTCCCCTTCCCTTTCCTTGCCTTACTTTCTAAGGCCAGATTTTCTTCATCATCATTCTTGGATGAAGAACCATATCGTGTGCTTCTCCTAATCTCCTCTTGCATAAGATTCGACCATAGTCATTCCCAATCTGACAGTTTCTTCCTTCCATTCACAGATTCTTGGTAGCTATTCCAACTCTTTGGAAGGCCAAGGAGAGTGAGGCTCACCATATTACCATCGACAATAGTTATTCCCACACTTCCAAGCTCATCTCTGCAGGTGGTGAGCTTTTTTAGATATGTCAGAATAGTATTGCCCTTTTCCATCTTGATTCTTCAAAGCTTATCCTTGAGCGCCAATTTCCTTTGGTTGCTACTATTTTGGTAGAGGTCCTTCAATGTCTTCCACAGTGAAAATGGAGTATCCTTCCCATGGAGACTCAAGACAATATGGTTTTGAACTCCCTCAAGGATGATCCATCTTGCCTTCACCACACAATTCTTACACTCAACCAACTCTTGTGCATTAGTTGAAGCTAGCTTGGGATTTCTGGATCAATGAATTCCTTCAAGCCATTTTCTTCTAATACAACCTCCATTTTATCTTTCCATGCTATGTAATTCGATCTACCTTCCAAGGCATACTCGAGTCTCAAGCCATAGAACGCCATTAGCCAACCTTGAAGTATGATATGAATTCGATTTTCACCTGCAACCCCGAACTTAAAACTTCAAATTCTCTTCTCAATATATTGTTCACAGCTCCGATACAAAGTAGAAAATCTATGATAGGTTAACCCAATAATGCAATATAAATAAAAGCAGAATACTATAACCTACTTCTACTATCAATATGTGGAAGCTTAAAGATCGAGTTGAACAATATAACTAGAAGAAGAAGAAGCAATGGCACAATACACATGAAAATAATTTGGGGAAAGCCTCAGCTAAAAACCCCACACTATTGTATTATCATGCATGGTGGAAATACATACGAATTATACAAAGCCTTAGCTCTCACAGCTAGCCAACGCTTAGTACAATCCTCATCGATGCTCACAGGCAATCTTGGCTTCTCTCTAGCCTTCCTCTTTGCCCTCCAAGCTCCTATTTCCTTGCGCTATTCCTTGTGGATGATTTTCCTATTACCAAGTGGAAAACCAAGCCTTCAAAATTACGCAATCCTCAAGGATGAATCCTTGAATGCATGCATGAGTTTTCTCCATGAGAAAACACATGCAACTGATAGTACATTGTCATTGAACATTTATCTCAACTGGATCTTTCTCAGAATAGGCATGCATGAGTTTTTGATGAGGGAATCTTCAGTTAACTGGAGTAGCACTAGTTGAGTGCATTAATGCAACAACTAACTGTTAACTCACTATTAGTTCCGCAAACAGTTTGGAACTAATTTAACTGGACTTAACTCAGTAAAATGAGTTAACTAATTACAACTCAAATATAACTCAATCTTATCTCCTTAATTTAAGGCATAACTCTTGCATGACTTCAGAAAGACTTCTAACTTGAATTTCTCCAACTAATTAATTTAAAATTGATTAATTAATTATTTCCAAGTAGTTGTTGAGACTAAATTTGATTTTAATTCATAATTTAATTCAAGGACAAATTAAATTGGAATATTCTTGTTGCCATATTTGAACAGAAGGATGAGTAGGGGGTCCCCAAGTAGGTATGGATGTGGTTTGGTTGGGGTTGTAATATGCATGGGACGACCCATGCATGCCCTGCTGGTATGGTCTAGGCCCATGAGGTCTCCTTTGGTTAATGTAGCAAAGCTGCTCAGTGACCCCTTCAGCTCCTTGATATACAACTTTGAGTCCCAGTAAAGAATGACACTTGTCTTTGGAGTGGTTTTCTTCACAGACTGAGAAAATTTCATTAGATTTCAATGGAAATTCATTCCTGGGATTCCTCCTAGTGCATCTAGGACAAAAAATGGCCAAGGCTCTCTCTGCTTCCTCCTGCTTCCTCTTGATGTTCATGGTGTCCATTTGCAAGGTAAGGGTTTGTAGCATCTTGCTTTTTAAATCTTCCAACATGTTAGCAATTTCAACCTTGATGGATGAGATGGAAGATGATGAACTAGCCATAGGTTCACTACCCCTACCCTTTTTCTTGGTTGCCCTAGAATGGTTTCTAAAGACAATCATGATATCCTCAAGGTAATTGGTAGATATCTCCTCCTGTTAACAAATGTAAGATATCTAAGAGATCTTCCCTTATCCCCTAAGCAGGACCAACTTTAGTGACTCAAGGTCAAGTGTGTACTTGTCCCTTTTGTAACTAAGCTGGAACCTTTCTTTGTAATCCTCTAAGGATTCATCATTGCCTATGGTCATCCTGAAAACTTCTTCTTTAACATCCTTTAACTGACAGTAGTCCCGATATTTGTTGTTAAAGGCCTACTGCATCTCAGCCCAAGTTGTAATGCTATCTCTAGGTAAACCCATGAACCAGTGCAATGCTGCATCCTTGAGGGTAGATGGAAATAGTTTTAACTTTTGTTCATCATCTATATAGTCATAGGTTTGGCATATAACAAAAAACTCAAATAGGAAAGTGTCGAGGTCCTTTGTGGTCAGGCCATGGAAATGAGGTAGGGTAGAGGGGCTTATATTTTTCATCTTAGTGTCCCCATTGGTTTCTCTGATGGGGAAGGCACCCTCAACTCTCTCTCTATTCCCTCTGTCATTTCGGTTTTCAGCCATTGGTTCAGTAGGAATTGGTTGCTCTTCTTCTTCTTCCCCTTTAGGTTCTTCAAATATGTCAGGTTGCTCACCTAAGGGTTCATCCAGTTCACAACCACCGCGGAAGAGAGAAGGTTGGTTGTTGGATGCAGTGGGGGTACTTTGCAAAAATTTCCCTAAGTTGTCCCTATTCCTACGAGGCATGAAAGGAAATATTTTTGGTTTGGTTTTGTATTTTTTCAAACTTGGAAATTACTTGAAGAATTGAAATTGCTGATTGAATGAAGATTACTAACAAAATGAAAAAGGTACTTGCTGAGTTGAATCTTACTTGCAAAAATGGAAAGGAAAGTAGGGAATGCCAAAAGAAAGAAAGGAAACAACTAGATTACTTTTGCAGAAATAAACTAATGGCAGAATATTGAAGAAAAGAAATAGAAGAAAATAAAGAAATAATCACATTCTACTCAAGCACCTCCCCGGCAACAGTGCCAAAAGGTGATGAGTGTCAATATTGCAGCAAGGATGTTGCAACTCCTAGGCTACTAGCTTTACTTATCAACTCGGGGTCCGTACAAACTTGGATGTGATAGTGTTGTATGCACAAGTAAAAGTGATGGTTCTGCCTGTTGTCACTATTTAGTTGGCGAAAGACCACTCAGGTTCCAAGCCAGAATTCTATGGAGTCAGAAGAAGCTTGATTCTTTGATGGAAGAAAGGTAGATCTACTCTACTGCAGTAATGGAGAAGGCCAACATGTAATGTTAAACCACACCATACCCTAATTAACCATTTAAGAAGCTATGCTAAGGAGAAATGTTAAATCAACATAAAAAAAATGCTACTATCTAAGTTGCAGAAGTAAGAAGCATCAAACAATACTAATGTGTAAGTAAAGAAACTAAACTAAATCTGTTTTCACTTTTGGTTCTTTTTATGCAAAATGAAGTATGCAAACTAATTGTTCTTGTGGATGTGACAGGTGGATTAAGGGTGTTTGAGGATGGCTAGAAGGTTTATGAAGTGGTTGGATGGATTGGAGGGCCCTAAGAGGATTTTTTTGACTTCCTATAGGTTTTCCATCAATTCGGCCTAAAAACAGGCCATTTCAGGAAAACCTACAAGATGTACTAGAAACCTATAGGATGATCCTGTAGGAATTAAAAGAAACCTACAAGATATATCTGAGAGCTAAATGTGAGGTGTTGAACATGATGTGAGGCTTAGGAAAGGTGTTTAATGGGTGGAATGGAGTGCTAAAATGTCTAGGATAATTCAGGATTAAATATCCAAGATGATAGATGGCTAGATTCTCTCAATGTGTTTGGGAGAATTTCAATGAAAATGATGAAAAACTAGCGAGGGTGATGGTGAAAACAATGGATGGATAAGGTGGATGAAGTAGAAGGTGGCTATTTGATATGAAGTCTTAGTCTCCTCCTGAAGCACCTGCTCTGCATAACACAGTGGTGTCTTCCAAAAATCTATGCAATAAGATACATTTTCATAAACTAGAAAAAATAGAATTAATGAGTCAATTGCCTATACCATGCATGAAGAAAGTTGCTGAAAGGAATGAAAGCATGAGTGAGTTATACTGCAGAAATGGAGATGAAAAATATGACAATGAAATCTACCTTGCAACATTAACCAAATACTAAATTAAACACAACAAACTCCGAAGCTCATAAAAGAACTAGAAATCTATGTTTCTGGGGCTGCTTAAGGGTCCCTTCCTCAGGTCATGGTCCCAAAGGGAGGAAGTGAGGCCAAGACACTTTCTAACAACCTTGTGGTGATCCTTTTTCTCCTTGATATCCTGCTACTTGAAATAAGGCACAAATGGAAGAAAAATATCACACAACCAATCTAATCTACACTACTTGTAATGGAAATGCATCTAATAAGAAAATTAACAATTAAGCTATGAATCTAAACTAAACATACATGTAAAATAAAGAGGAGCCTTGGCTTCTAGGGTTGTGCCCTAACCCAAGAGCTTCAGCCCTATGAGTTAACCCAGTTCTGGCTCAAAACAAAACTCTTTCTTATTACCAAAACAACAAGTTACATCAAAAGAACTGTCACAAGTTTTACAGCTTGAAAATAGAGTAGAGTTTTACAATACAAAATCCCCATCCTACTGAGGTCCTAAGCCTCTCTACTTATATATCTGAAGTCCTCAATGACTTCCTTAAAATAAGGGAGGCTCAGCTCCCAACTCGAGATAAACTGGTGCTTTGTCTCTCACTTGCTCGGTTGCCTTCTAGTCCTCATGATTTAGTTGTTTGCACTCTGAGCTAATGAGAGGAATGGAGGAATATATGAATGGAGTAGTAAATGAGGAGGATTTACCTCCTATAATCCCTCTCCCTTGTCCTATTGGAGTTTGACCTTGGTCTTTGCCAAAATTCCTTGATTTTCTCCTTTAACCCTGCATTCAATGGATATTAGACCACAAAGCATAATATCCAACTCTAACTCACCTCATAAACAAAATATAATAAAAAACATGTAATAAGTTATGAGAAAAGTTGGTTTGACTAAGCTATGAGGTGAATTAAGGCCCATTTAATTACCCAATGATGAGGCTCATCACCTATCTATCATAGTCTCTCTCACAAGTCCTCCTCCCTGTGACTCGGACTCTGAGATGATATCTCAGCGTTCTGAAGATTTCGCTCAGCGACAGAAGTGTTCGCTAGTAGGCTAGAGGCAATGACAACACATTATAGTTTTTTGAATTAGAGTTTTGATGTTTATATGCATTTCATGGATATTCTAGTTATTGTGAATATATGGATCATTGTACTCTCTTTTGCTCAATTATTTGATGATAATATATTAGAAGAATATTTGCAAGGGTTTTCCCCATAGTGGGTTTTTCCCTGGTCTCCAACCAATCCTGGTGTCTCTTTGTGTGCATGCTTTTCTGCTATTTTTTATTTATTTTCCACTACATTGATTATGTTGTTATTGTTCCTTCTACATAGTTGCATATGCTGATGAATAATGATGTAAATCTGTATAATGTTATGATGCTATGGGGTGAACTTAATGTGTTAATCGAGAAATGCAATTATCAATCCAAAGAACAATATAGCACTACGAAAACTTAACATAAATTAGGTGAGTGTGATGAAAATGAATGGGTCTTGGCAACAGGGCCATTTTAGGCATCCATGTACAATGCATGAGAAAGAGGAAAGAGGGAAAACTCCATGGGAAGAAAACCCCCTCTCAAAATATAATGCAAAAGTATAGAAAAGACAATTGTTACACAGTTATGTCCTTCACCCCAAGATGGTTTTGAATAAATTGAAACTTATGCTCAATGAATACCTTAGTGAATATGTCAATAGTCTTCTGAGAATTGGGACAGTATTGTAGATCAATGATCCCATCATTAATCAGTTCTTTAATGAAGTGCATGTGGATCTTGATATGTTCGGTTCGGTACCACTGCATTGGATCTCACCAAAACTTTAGTGTACTCTAATTATGACACCATATGATAGTAGGACAATAGAAACTAATATCAAGCTCAAAAATATAATGTTATATCCAAATGTCCTGAATAGTGGCATTGACTACTCCTCTGTACTCGACCTTTGCTAATGATAAAGCAATGGTAGCCTGCTTCTTGCTTGACCAAAAAATTGGATTAGATCCTAAACTTAGCACATAACCAGAAGTGGACTTGTGATCAAGGTTGTCACTAGCCCAATCTGAATTTGTGAACCCAATGAGATCCAAAGAGAAATTTCATGAATAATGAATCCCATAGGTAATTTTCCCCTAGACATATCCAAGGATACACTTTCCATATTTCCAGTGTAAGTCATGTGACTCTTGCATGTATATAGAAACTACTCCTATGACATATGACAAATAAAGACAAGAATGAGTGAGATAAAGAAGACTCCCTACAAGCTGATGAAATAATGTGAAATCAACTAATGGTGTATCTTTTCCATTCTCAAGCTTTATCCCTGATAAGAAAGGTGTGGCTATTGTCTTGCAGTAACTCATGTGAAATCATGTTAAAATATCACTAGCATACTTTGGTTGAGAACTAGTAATCCCAGAACCACTATGACTAATCTCTAGTCCAAGGAAAATTTTTAGCAAGCCCATATTTGTCATAGAAAACCACTTATGCAATGTAGTTTTAATCTCGACAATGGAAAAATATGAACTACAAGTTATCAAAAGATCATTTACGTAGAGTACTATGATAAAAAAGAGTCAATTTTCTTCAATAAATAAACATTGGAATCAAATTTGTAGCATACAAAATTTTGAGATAAGAAGTATGAATCCATCATTGCATACCATGCTCTAGGTCCCTTCTTGAGGCCATAGAGAGACTTATTTAGTTTGCATACCAAACACGAATTTTGCACGTATCCCTATGGTTTCTCCATCTAGATTTCCTCCTCAATATAATCGTGAAGAAATGCAATATTCACATCCATATGATGCACCTCCCATCCTCTCATTGCTACAATGGAGAAATCTAGCTTAATGGAATCCACTTTTATCATTGGTGCAAAAGTCTCTTCATAGTCAACACCATGTACTTGTTGAAATTATTTTTCTACCAACCATGCCTTATATTGACTAACTTGGCCACCTACTTCTTTCTTGGTTTGGTAAACCCACTTGCACCTGACAAGTTTACAATTGGAAGGTAGCGGAACTAGGTCCCAAGTTTGGTTCTCAATGACAAAGTTGTATTCCTCATCCATAGTTATTTTCCATTTAGGATGCCCAATTGTTTATGCCTAAGTCTGTGGATAATATGCATGCATCATATAAGAATGCATGGGCATGCATGTCTCCATAGGTGAGAGTTCTTGTGGATCTTCCTCAAACTTAGGTATAGTGGTAGAATCATCTAAGAGATCACTCATGCTGTGACATTTTTGTGGTAAAGATGGTCGAGAATATTCTGAACTGCATGAGGAAGTATTATCTTGATGTTCAACATCTTGTGGTCCAAAACTTGTCATAAGAAAAGGCTCATCTAGATTATAATTTTGATCTGAAGTATCATATGAATACTATTAAACTAGTAGAGAGGGAATCTTTGTAAAAGGTTCATTTGGTGGTGCATGCAAAGTATCTTCTTCAAAATTTACACGCCTTTCGATAAAGAGCTCTTCAGTGTTGATATCAAGCAATATAAACCCTTTTACTTCATTAGAATATCTAACAAACATGAATTCCTTTCTCTGAGGCTCCAGAGGCTTTCTCTTCTCTATAGGAATACAAGCCCAAGCTCAAGATCCAAAAATGCAGAAATGAATGAATTTAGGTTGCATGCTAGTCGAAGTCTCAAAAGGTGTTTTTCCCATAATTGATTTATGAAGATATCTATTCTTGATGTATGAGACACAATTGATAGCTTTAGCCCACAATTTTGATGGAAGAGATCTTGCATGCAAAATGTAATTTTCCATCTCTTTCAAATATCTATTATTCCTTTTGACCACCTCATTTTGTTGTGGAGTGTAAGGAAATGTATGTTACAATTATATCTCTGATTCATTACAAATATTCTTGATATATTTGTTGAAATATTCCTTCTCATGATGTGTGTGGAGGATTTTGATGCACTTTCCACACTGATTTTTCACATGTGCTTTCAAAATCTTTAGATGTTGAAAAACTTTAGACTTGAGTTTTAGGAAATAAACCCAAGTGAATATCGTGTAATCATATATAAACGAAAACACATATCTTTCTTTTCTCATTTAAGGTACTAGAAATGGACCCATGAGATCAATGTGTACAAGCTCCAAAGGTGAAGAGGCTCTCCATGCATGCCCTTTCTCGAAATTTTCTTGTGGATGCTTTCCAAGAGCACACCCATTACAAACAGCATTTGAAAATTCAATGGTTGACAATCCTTTAACAATCCCATTCTTGCTAATTTGTTGCATGTATCTAAAATTCAAGTACCCAAATCTCTCATGAAAAATCCTACTTTCTTCATTTTCATATGTAAGTAGCAAAATAAAATCTAATTGAGGATCAAAATCAGAAAATGTATACAGATGAGATTGATCATTTACCTTGCCCAATGAAATTTTTAAGTTGGTTTGCATATCATAAATGCTCACAGAATCTGAGGTAAATTCCACTTTCCTTCCAGTGCATGTTTGTTTCATCTAATACATTGAAATAAGATTCACACACAACCTTGGAATATGAAATACATTCTCAAAATTTCCATCTTCGAAGTGCACTCTTCCTTGCGCAATTAATTCAACTGCAAAATTGTCTCCCATGAGAATAGGATGTCCTGAGTATGCATGTAGATAAGAAAAATATTCTTTTGAAGAAGCCATATAATGCAAATATCCTGAATTTTTAGTCTATTCTTTTGGTGTAGAATGAAGGGAAATCAAAGCATGACCATTACCCCTTATTTCTGATGGTTTTTCCTCCGTCTTCTTCTTGGCACTTTCTGGAATGTGGTGACCAAGATTATTTTACTCAAGTTTTTTTCCATAAAATCAATAGTAGTTTTCATGCAAGAGGATTAACGATTATAACCTCTATTACAATAAGGAAAGTTGGAGTTTCCTTTCTTCCCCTTCTTACCCTTGGAGCTGGGAGAATCATATGGAGGTTTTGGATTTCCTCCCTTTCTTGGATTTGGACCTCTTTCCTTTGCTTTGCCTTTAGATTACTAATTCAATTTCAAGTTGAAATTTCTTTTTTCATGCATGGAAAGTGCATGTGCATTTGAAGAATTTAATGATCCCATATTTATGAGCTTATCCTACTCATGAATAATAGACTCAACAAATTCATCAAGTTTGGGAATTTTTTATTTATCTCCAGTTGCAAGTCTAACTGTATGAAATGTAGAAACAAAAACAACATATTCAGGACCTAATTTAGTCAAAATAGAAATGATCAATTGACCTTATTGTTTGGATTTATTGATCCCACAATCATGTAATTGTATAAGCAATGATTTTAATTTTGTAAATAAGTCTTGGATGTTCTCAAAGTTGTTTGTATCTAAGGAATTTAGCTCATTTTTTAGTATATGGGTTTGCATCTCATCTTGCTTTCCAAATAAATTCTTCAAGCTTGTCCACACCTCATTGGGAGTGTTGCATGTGTCCACATGGAAACACAATGCTAGAGATATGGACAACAATAATAGACCAAAAGCCTCATCTATCCTATTGAAGTATTTGGATTTTTCAATGACGGAAATTGATTTAGCTTTTGTATTCATAACTATCCGATACAAACCTTTGCTTCTGAGGTGAAGCCAAACCTTTGGCTTCCATTGGAATTAGTTATACAGAGTGAGAATATTTGAAGATGGAAACTCCATTCTTTCACTTTGTAATTGTAGCAAAAATTGCAGCAATTCTCTAATAGTCTTAGCTACAAATCAAATCTCGAAATAATTTCTAATTGTTTGATCTTCAAACCTGCAAAATATTGTTCATGCACCTTCTCCAAGCCCCTATAGATCTGATACCATGTAAAACTATTAGAGCACATATATGGATCTAGGTGAAGAATAATTGCACAAACTCACAATAATTGAAAATAAAACTAGAATAGAGAATGAATTTGATTACTGAATATTGATTTGAGAATCAATACATAGAGAAACTAAGTTAAGCTTAGTTGTACATGAAATAACTAAGGATAATTAAATCTAATTGAATCTAAGTGTGCTTTATTTTATTTTAATGTGCACATGCACCACATGCAAGCACTAGAGTTAACTGACTAAAGCCAAGGGCACACCACATGTAAGCACTCGAGTTAACTGACTAAATCCAAGTGCATGCCACATGTAAGAACTCGAGTTAAATAACTAAAGGCAAGTACACATCACATGCAATAACTAGAGTTGAACTAAAAATAATTAAGGCTAACTAGGTGCATGTACACCAATGTGATTAGTTCATACTGGATTCGTTTTAAGGAAAGTTCTATGATAACCCATGTTCCATTCCAACCTAATGGTTTCACCAATCGACGAGAATTGGTAACATATATGTATATGGAAATGGTCAACCACAAATTAGAACCCTCAATGACTATCCATTGCACCAAGTTATCGATTGTCACATTTAAGTAGAGGAAATGGAGGGGAGTGACCAAGTTATAAAAATTATTAAATAAAATTATAATGGAAAACATGTTGATCAGGGAGAAATCTTATCTCTCGATGTCGATATAGGATGAATATTTGGTTGGCATAAAATATCAACCATCTATTGTGTAAATTTATTAGAGCAAAGATATAGATGTAGCTCAAGAATAATTGCACAAACTAACAAGAATTGAAAAAGGAAATTGGAATTGAGAATGAATTTCATTGTGAATATTAGTAATACATAAAGAAACTAAGTTAAGCTTAGTTGTATATGCAATAAATAAGGATAATTAAAGCTAACTAAAGTGAAGTGTGCTTTATGTTCTCTTGAAGTGCACATGCACTCAAGCACTGGAGTTAACTTACTAAAGCCAAGTACACACCACATGTAAGAACTTGAGTTAAATAACTAAAGCCAAGTGCACATCACATGCAAGAACTAGAGTGGAATTGAAGCTACTTAAGGCTAACTAGGTGCATGTACACCAACACCCCGCCTTAAGCATAACTTAGGTGAGCGTGACACAAAATGAATGGGCTCTGGTAATAAGGCCATTTTAGGTACACATTTACAATGCATGAAAAAGAGAAAAGAGGGAAAACACAGTGGGAAGGAACCCCCCTTCAAAATATAATGCAAAAAGTAGAGAAAAGAGAACCGCTATGCAATTATGTCATTCACCCCAAGACGGTCTCATAGAAATTGAAACTTCTTGTTAGTGAATGTCTTGGTGAAGATGTCAATAATTTGCTCGGAACTGGGATAGTACTCCAGATTGATGATCCCATCATGAATCAATTCTCTAATGAAGTGCATGTGGATCTTGATATGTTTAGTTCATTGTCACTGCATTGGATCTCTACAAAACTTTAGTGTACTCTCATTATCACACCATATGACAGTCTAATAATGGACATTGATACCAAGCTTAGAAAGGAAATTTTATATCCAAATGGCCTAAATAGTGGCATTGACTACTCCTCTGTACTCGGCCTCTGCTAATGATAAAGCAATGGAAACCCACTTTTTGCTTGAACAACAAATTGAAACGGATTCCAAACTAAGTACATCAATGGAGGTGGACTTGCAATCAATTTTGTCAACAACCCAATATAAATCTGTGAACCTAATGAGATCCAAAGAACAATTGGCTACATAATGAATCCCATAAGTGACTGTTAGTTGGACATATTGAAGGATACAGTTTGCAGCTTTCGAGTGTAATTCATGTGACTCCTGCATGTAACTAAGAACATTTCCTATGACATATGAGAGATTAGGACAGGAGTGAGTGAGATAAAGAAGACTCCTGACAAGCTGGCGGTACAATATGAAATCAACCAATGGTGTGCCTTTTCCATTCTCAAGCTTTATCCCTGATAAGAAAAGTGTGGTTGCTGACTTGCAGCCACTCATGTGAAATCATGCCAAAATATCTCTAACATACTTTGGTTGAGAAATGGTAATGACAAAACCACTTCGATTGATATCTAGCCAAAGAAAAAAATTTAGCAAGCCCATATCTGTCATAGAAAACTGCTTATGCAATGTAGTTTTAATCTCAACAATGGTATAAGTCCAACTACCTATTATCAAAATTTCGTCTATGTACAATACTATGATCAGCAAGGAGTCAATTTCTTCAACAAATAAACATTGGAATCATATTTGCAGTGTACAAACTTTTAAGATAACAAATATGAATCCATCTTTGCATACCACGCTCTAGGTGTCTGCTTGAAGCCATAGAGATACTTCTTTAGTTTTCATACTAGAGATGAATTTTTCATGTATCCCTGCAACTACTCCATGTAGATTTCCTCTTCAGTATCATCGTGAAGAAATTTATTCTTCACATCCATATGATGCACCTCCCATCCTCTTACTGCTGCAATGGAGAGAGCTAGCCAAATGGAACCTATTTTTTTCTTTGTAGCAAAAGTATCATCATTGTCAACACCATGTACCTGCTAAAAACCTTTTTCCATCAACTATGCCTTATATTGACTAACTTGGCCATCTGCTGCTTTCTTGATCCAATAAACCCACTTTCACCTCACAAGTTTATGATTGGAAGGTAGTGGAACCAAGTCCTAAGTCTGGTTCTTAGTGAGAGAATTGTATTCCCCATCCATAGTTTCTTCCCATTGAGGATGCCCAGCGTCTTTTGCATAAGTTTGTGGATCAGATGCATGCATCATATAAGCATGCACGGCTCCATATATAAGAGTGCTTCTAGAGCTTCTTCAAACTGAGGTATAGTGGCAGGATCATCTAAGAGATCACTCATGGTGCACCATTTTTGTGCTTAAGGTGGTCGAGAATATTTTGAATTGCACGAGGAAATATTATCTCGATGTTAAAAAACTAGTGACCCAATAGGTGCCACACTCACAGGCTCATCTAGATCATAATTTTTATGTGAAGTATCATTTACATACGCATCAACTAGTGGAGAGGGAAAATTTGTGACAGGTTCATCTGGTGGTGCATGCAAAGTATCTTCTTCAAAGTTTACACTCATTTTGATAAAGAGCTCTTTAGTGTTGATATCAAGCAACCCATACCCTTTGAATTGACAGAATGTCAAGCAAACATGCATACCTTTCTTTGAGGCTTAAGGCATTTCTCTTCTCTGTAGGAATGCATGCCCATGCTAGACATCCAAAAATGCCGAAATCACTGAATTTAGGTTGCATGCCATTCCAATCCTCATAAGGTGTTCTTCCTGTAACAAATTTATGAGGAGATATATTCTGGATGTATGACACACAATTGATAGCTTCAACAGACAATTTTGATGGAAGAGATCTTGCATGCAACATGAAATTGACCATCTCCTTCAAAGATCTATTCTTCATCTTAGCCACCCCATTTTGTTGTGGAGTGTAAGGAACTATATGACGCAATTGTATGTCTGCTTCATTACAAATATTTTGGATATATTTGTTGACATATTCCTTTCCATTATCTGTGTGGAGGATCTTGATACATTTTCCAGACAGATTTTCTGCATGTGCTTCGAAAATATTTAGATGCTAAAAAACTTTAGACTTGAGTTTCAAGAAATAAACACAAATGAATCTCGTGTAATCATATTTCTTTAATTATTGACATAGGGATCAACCACTACATCACTATGTATTTAGACATGCGTGCCATTCTAAGAAAGAGAATTTTTGTCGAGAGCACTAGCAAGAACTTGAAATTGAAATCGATTAAAATTAGGTCACAACAAATATGCTCAAACACAAATTTCATACCTATCCAAGCATGAGTGTCGATACCAAATGGGTTGTTTGCATAGGGTGTCCATTCTTTCCTTCCTCACACTTGGGATTTAACTCATACGAGATCAATTATTTTTGTTGTCCTTTTCAATTAACTCAGACTGGATTCGTTTTATAGAAAGTTCTATGATAACTCGTGTGCCACTCCAACCTAATGGTTTCACCAATCGATGAGCATTGGTAACATATATGTTCATGGAAACAATCGACCATCAATTAGCACCCTCCATGACTATCTATTGCACCAAAGTTATCTATTACCACATCCAAGTAGAGGAAATGGAGGGGAGTGACCAAGTTATTAATTTAAAAATTATTAAAAAAAGTTGTAATGGAAAATATGTTGATTGGGGAGTGATATCATACCTCAATGTCAATATAGGATGAATATTTGGTTGGCAGAAAATCTCAATCATCTATTCAATAAATAAATAAAATTTATTTGCCAATTTTGTAATAGACCGTGTTTAAAGGCTTAAGAATATGCTCGTACAACCACATTAAAAATATTAATGTGGTTTATATAGCCAAAGGCTTCATTTTTATCTAACATTGATAAATATATAACAAAAAAACCTATTGCAACATAAATATTATTATTAACTATTACAAGAAAAATATTATCATTATCTTTGATTTTACTTAACTCTTAGGAATCCCAGATTTCTATAAAAATAGAAGTGTTGAAGATTTCACATCCTTTACAACCAAGATATAAGGTAGTTTTTCTAAAATTAGGTATGCTTTGAAAATCCCTAAAAAATGATAGATATTCAAACATCAATTTTTTCAATAGCAGATGTTTTATATATTCTCTTGAAAATCAATCTAAGTGATCAATTAAAAAAACTATTATAAATAATTTAATTAAATATTTTTCTCTTCCTTGTTCTAGCTCAAACGCAATTACTGTCACCGACATTTTAAATATTAACCTGCCCATTTTACTTTCACAGAAATCCACCCTTTCATAAATACAATTATCACTGTGTCAACATTACCAAAATGATGACATTCCGCAATTAATATATGTAATTACTTAAAGAGCTAGATTTACAATTTTTATGATAGAAATGTGTCGATATGTAATATGTTCACATTCCAATGGTTGCTCTGATCCTCAGATCGATTGTTTGCATTTTTTTATTGCCCAGATGCATCGATAAATAAGACGTTTTAATTAACACATAACCCTATCCTTTTTTACGTTGATATATTTCACATTAACCAATGATTTTCCTAGATTAATCGATTGTTAAGTACCCATCCATGACTATTACTTTATTTTTCAAGGAAATTTTCAAGTCATCAAATGGAAATCGTCAAATAGGAGTGACACAAAATTAATAAAAATTCTGATGGTTGCGTTGCAGTGGCTTATGTGAATGATACACATTGCAATTGAGCACAAAACACTAAATTATAATCGTGCAGAGTCAGTTTGACTATGAACAAATTCCAGACTTGCGAGGAATTTGTTAGAGATAATTATTTCACTGCCATGACAAAGCTTAGCCTCTTCAGAGTTGAACAGTCAATAGTGCCTCTCACCAAACACCCTCTTATATGGACATTATAAGACCTCAGTAGATTGATTTCTTTTTATAGGGACATCAGTAATCAAAAGAGAGAAAAAGAATGTTAATTGTGAAAAAAAACCTAAAAAAGATAACAACTCAAGTCAATGTTTTTTTTGAGTCATGAGGATCACAAAATCAGTATGTATACATATTTACAAAGCCCTCACCAAAGTTTTTTTGGTGAAATAATTAAGGAGGAGAATACTAGAGATAATTATTTCACCTCCATGGCAGAGTCGGCACTGCCCTCTTCAAAGTTGAAAAGTCAATAGCGACTACCACCGAACACCGCCTTAATTTATCTAGAATTGAAAGGGCAACACCATCTAGAAAATTCAATATTCAAATGGATGTAACTAACTCAAATTCTAATATAAATATGGATTTTCAGCAAGAGTCCGACATCCCACTCTCTGTTTGAGATTTCTTTGTTTATTTCAGTAGTTTCAGTACCATTTTGGTCTATTCCTTCAAAATTGACTTGTTCGGTACTCTACTCAGCAAGCAACTAAACTCAATGGATTCTGAAACGTGAAATAGAATCACAATAAGGAATGGACATATTTCCATACAAAAGCCATCGCTATAATCATAAACTGCCCAAACCACATGTAAGGGATACAACAAAGGTAATGGTGGATACAACCATAGAAGAGTATAATATGAAGAAACATGACAAGGAAATGACCAGGTGAATCATACTTGGACATGCCTGACTACAAAAATCAAATTTCTAAAATATGAAATCAAAACTGGGTATACGGAGAATGAAACGAAAATACTGAAGAATAAGATAGTATTAGAATGGATTATTACTAGCAATTGCACAAAAGAACACTCCTACTGTTAGAAAATAGAAAATACAGAGAAAGATTGTTCTCATAACACAAATCAGACTAAGATATTTTAATTGATCATATAAATTAATTACATATATAATATTTAGATTAGTGACTTCAACAAATTATGACTCAGACATGATATGACTCCAACTCATAACTTAGGAATTAATAATTTCTAGATTGACTCCTGGTAACTCATAATGATGATTATACATGATATGAAAGCATTACTTCCAACACCCTCTCTTAATTCTTACATGGAAAATATTGAAAACACATATTACAATAATAAACAAATCTTTGTCAAATTTCTCTGATATGGTCATCACTAGCACTCATATCCCCTCTAAAATCTCATGGTTTCTGCTCTTGTCTTCACCACACTTTCGATCTTCCAAGTTCATTCATTTAAGGCATAACTGCTTCAGACCATCGTTGACGTGCTTTGCAGAATTGATGCTTCTCAACATCCTGGGGCACAATGGGTCAATCTCGATATTGAACCATCCTATGGAATTGAGACCATCTGTTGAATCCATAGCCCTCTGCAACCTTCATCAGTTGTCTGGGATAGCATTCTAGTTATAGAATGTCTTGAGCACACAATTCTACAACCTGACTTTGTATAAAATAACTTGTACTGATGCTCCCGGAGCATGACTAATCATACCAACTTAACCTTATTAAGAACTACATGTGACTAATGCTCTAGGAGCATGATGGGTCATATTATTCTATTGAAAAGTTGGCCTTCTTTATGGTTCTTCATTTAATTTTTATAAACAAGGGAGCTACTGCCGTAGCGGTAGTCCCTGCCCGGGGGTGCAAATTCCAGGCTGGTTGTAAATTGCATCTGACTGACCAAGTAATAAATGATTTTGGAGAAATATCTCTAAAGCAAAACTGGGAAAAGAAGATCAAATACTGAATAGTTACAATGTCAAAAAGAGATTTATATGATGAATAACCAAGAGCAAATGCAACTATGACCTTATTCACATAGTGGATTAACTTGTCCATTTGGCTGAACCAAGAATCCGCATATAGATATTCAAAGTCATTTCCCATTGTCCACATAATATGATTTGTACGGGTAACATTAGCCTGCACACAATCAGGGAAAGTCACGATATCCAATCAATGAAGTAAAACAAAAAAATTTATAAGAATGCGTTAAAGTAGTTATTCATACTTCTCTGAGATGGAAAATTGAATTTTCGACAGTTTATTCTAGATGTAAAAGGTGAAGTGAATGAACTATAGAATTGGTCTAGGCATGATCATCCTAGCATCTATTGCATTGCTATCAAAAGCAACACCAATTACCTGAGTTATTGCTGCTTCGACAAAATCATGAACACGTTGTTTAACATTGTTGTCAAAAAGCAGAGCATCATCCTGCAGTAAATTACGCACGAACATGACTTAAATAAAGAGATCACTGGAATTAGTGTGCATATTCCATTCTGCAATTTACCCACCGAAAACTTACCTGAATTGGAGGAGAATTATCATCCCCATAAAAATTTACATATCGAAAACGATTCGGAGGATTATAGTGAACAGGAAATGCATCAGTAAATATCTGCAATTAAAAGAATTAGTGATCAGAATACCATGTAAACAACATAGTATTCTTGACATCTCCAAGAAACCTTCAAGGGTGTACGACACATTTACAAGACTATGTGGTTACCTGAGCAGAGGGGCCAAATGTCTTGGAACCCTGGGTTTCTATATGCGATTCCAATCATATCTTCATTGTTTTATAACTGACTTATGTTCTAAGTTAAAAACGTCAATGATCGCCCATCACAGACCCCGTGTTGGAGATCCTTAGTGATTGAATTTCAAATTTTTCTTAACTATAATGGAGACTCAATTTTGATTAATAAACGAATCATTCATCAATATGTCATTCCAGTGGCCGGCATATAAAGTATGGAATTTTGTTTATCATTTTTTTTTCGAAATTAATATGATGTAAAATACAAGGTAAGGGAATAATACCACTGGACGATGATTGTACGAAGATATGATAAATGTTGGCTATTTTTTTGACTAAAATATGCTAGTATAATATAATGCAAACCGTGAACAACATTCTTTGATTAGAGCCCCAAAATACAATGCCAATCGTAAACGTTTTTCATTATAATACCGACAAGACGCTCATTCTAGTTGAATTCTACAACAAACATTTTCAAACTTTGTTTCTAGCCTTCTCACGTTATGGTTAGGTTTTTATTTGCTTGAAAATAAATAAACAGTTATCTCTCAAAAATGATAAAAAGCCTTCAAAAGTTTTGAAAATTCAAGCCCCACCGTGCTTAAAGCATCATTATTGAGTAATGAACTTCAAAATAAATTAAGCCCACGGATGGTCAAAATGTGAGAAAGTCCCCCCATTCATTCCGCACGATTTATATGAAAAGAATGGTAAAATTCCGTAAAATACAACTTAAAGAAACAGCTATTTTGTAACAAAACACTGCCCCACCCAAAAAATGTTTGCATCGTCTCGTGGACATAGAAGGAGTCTCACAAAAAAGCCACGCAAGCCACGTGCATGCAAGCCACGTGCTTGTTTATCAAGCATTGCATGCAGACCAGATCGGCATTTCCATCAGTGCCAGATCGAGACCCAGACCTTCGTGATCCAGATAAGTTCTTTGGGGAAGGTACTGCTATTCTTGCAGGAGATGCACTTCTTTCACTGGCCTTTGAGCACATTGCAGTCTCCACAAGCAGAACTGTTCGGAGCGATAGAACTGCTCTGGAGTGGATTCATATTCACAAGACTGCAGTCTGCAGTTCACCTGGAACAACATTTCGCCATGTCTGCTGTCGGTAGTGCCGAGGCCCTATGGGTTCAAGCTCGCCAATCCACAGTTAATGGGAAGGGTAATTTTATTTATTCGGTTATTTGTCTAGAATTGCAGAGGTTTTAATGGCGCTGTCTACAGAGGCGACCATTTCGCCAGGACGGATAAAAATCACTTGAATCTAGTTTTTTGTTTTTTAATTCAAGCGCAGAAGTGTTTAAATTCTGTTGGATAATGCAAATGTATTCAGCTGCATTGTTCCTGCGTGATTGTGCCTTTTTGAGAAAGAAGCCATAAGTTTCTTTTATAAACCATCTTGTGTTGGACTTCTCGCGCTGCGGTTTCTTTTCTATGCTGATTGGAAATCTTCTGATCAAAATTACTTTGTTCTGACTTCTTTTTTATTTTTTATGAATTGCTGTAGACATTGTCAGCACCTGATTTAAAGTGTCCTGAAATATCTGCCCAAATAGCAGCAAAGTTGAGGAAGTTTCATCAGCTTGACGTACCAGGTGTTCGACAGCCAAAGCTTTGGAGCCGCCTCAGGTTTTCTCCCATATCTTTATCAAATTATTTTCTTAGGGAACCTGTCTTCTGCTGTGAAGAATACTTAATTGTATGTTTATTGCTATTGAAATCAGAGATATGACATAGCCAACCACTTCTGTGAGACGGCTGCAAATTACCACACTGACACGCCTCATATATTAGACTATAGCAAGTACCCAGGTATACTTTACTATACTACAGGGTTATATATTTAGAACTCATTACTCAGTGAAACTTATAATGACATTAGACTCTAGCGAATAACCAGGGATATATGTTAGAATGACTCTTTGATGCCAAATATTGAAAGTTGACATGGAAATAGTAAAGTTCGGGAAATTAAAAGAAAGCAAAGTGTGAAATAGGGATAGAAAAATGTTTAGTATATTTAATATTCACTGCCAACATTATATTTAGTATATGACTTACTCATTATGTTTGTAAGAGTTACTCTCATCTAATACTGAAAAAAGATGCAGCAAACAGACGAATACATTGAGTAATGCAAACATATGTGCAGGGAATGCAGTAAAACAAACAGGAAACAGAAAGGACTCCAGAAAATTCAGACAGCAAGAAGGCAGAAGCGTCCAGTACCCAATTTCTGATATAATATTTTCCTGTAGATGCCGCAGAGCCGATTCCAAGAGTCCTCTCGCTGCATCTTCAACTGGCGGTAAACAACAAAATTTTTAATATTCACTCCCATATGCCTTTGTGATTGCAATAAATATTCACTACGATATGCCTTTGTGATTGCAATATTGCAGAACTATGGATACCCTCGTAGTACGATACGGAAAAGGACGAATCCCATCTTTCATGGCTGATCCAGAGCTCATCTTAGACGTGGTCAGTTGGTTCGTCCATAGCTTGCCCCATATGATTGTTTGTTCGTTACTCTTAAAGCTCTCTCAAGTTTATCTGTTTGATTTGAACAGATTCCAGCAGATATGGTGGTAAACCAGATGATGGCAGCGATGGCCGTACATGCTTACGAGAATGGTCTTTATATCTATCACGCAGCATCATCTGTTGGAAATCTGTTGGAAATCCACTGCATTTTTATGTTGCAGCGGATGAGTCATATAAGTACTTTATAGAGCATCCATGCATTGGCATGGACGCCTCTGCATAGACTTCAAACATCTGGCATGCAGCGCACTGCATGCAGGGCACGGAGTAGGATAAAAAACTTAGGATAAATTAAGTTGCGCGCATACGGAGAACAGGCACCACGGAGAACTTAGGATAAATTGAGTTGAGCGCACATCGGGAGAACAGGCACCACGGAGAACTTAGGATAAATTGAGTTGAGCGCGCATCGGGCCAAGTGAGGCCGGCAATAAGAGGTGAAACAAAAAACTTTGGTTAAAGTTTTTTTGCACACAAAGTGCATAATATAAACTTTGGTTAAACAACAATTAACCGGTAGAAATGGACGGTCAACGCGAAGAGTAATAGCAAGTCAACGGCGTATCGAACGCTATAGTCCCTGCTATGCCGGAGGCAGGGACTAATAAAATTATAATTACTTGCACACCTCTAATATCAAACCCACGCAAAAACCCAAAAATAAATGCTAAATCATTGACCCACTATAAGCCCTTAGAAGACATCCATTTTTGTCGTAGACATTTTAATTCAATGCTGGGAGGCCTATATAAAATATGATCATTGAGAATGTTTGGTTTTCCATCTTCTTCAGAAAAACTAAATTGTCTGCATCATTTTTGGCCTACTACCCAAGTTACTGGAAACAATTGTTGAAAATGTACTTCGAGGCTTGATGTTAGCCTTTCCTACACATCATAAGGACGCCACAAATCTAATTGTGATGATCGAGGCCCAATGAGCCTGGAGAGAATCTACCGTAAATAATCCTTTGACCAGGAACCCAACTTCAACAATTTTTCAGATGTCACAATAACATGCCTCACCTCATAAAATAACATGGCCGTTGTTTATCTTTTGAAACCCACATTTGAGCTCTAATAAAAAATGATTTCAACGAACCTGAGATAAAAGGATTTTCAAAATTGGGCATGCCACCAGAAACTTAAGAGGACAGTCCCTATCATCATATTAAAAGAACATACACCATAATCAATGTTTGCATAGTGTTTGTTGAAGAGCCACAGCACATAGTGGAAATTTGCAACTCTGGGTTGGACATGGCTCCATTAATCCAATGTCTGCAAACAAAACAAGATGATCAGCAACGTATTGACCTATGAAAATGAGATATTAGGTATAGGAACAAGGATTTTGTGTTCGTGTTATCGAATCCTCGCATAAATGTGATTTATTAAAAAAAATGTCTACGACTCTCTCACAGCAAATTTGGATTCTTTTCTGTGGCTGGCAACAACTTTATTTCAATATAATAGCTCAATATGAAATTATGCGTGGTGTTTGTTTTTGTTTCCCCTAGAGTGATCAAAGAAATGATTTAAGTTGGATCCACAAGCATCGAGCTTAACGGCTTTGTCAGATACATCTTCGGGCCTGCAATCTGGAAAGCACTGTGGAGGATGAACAACATTGAAATTTTTTGTGCAAGCCTTCAACATTGTCTATAAGTCCTAAAAATTACAAGTCGTACAACATATGGAACACTCAATCACCAAAATACGACCTAAGACAATCTAGTTCACAAATGGGAGTTCGATAACACTATGGATCGAAGAAAGAACAAATTTGGATTCTAGATGTTTGAAGCACATGGATCTCAAATCGTCCTCATTCATCTTGACCTTGGCACCTCGAGATCTTGTGCTAGATGTTGGAAATAATACTAAGAGGGGGTTGGGGAGGCGGGGGAGGTGAATTAGTATTTATCAAATCAATAAATTTTTATTTTCATATTCAAATTTATATATGCTACTTCAATGAAGGGAACTTTCTTGTGTATGCAACTGTCTTTAAGGAAACCATCGTATATCCAGTGAACTTATGATTAAGCTAATTCATCATATGTTGATCTTTAATCAGTGCATTAGTACTTTATTAACCATTTAAACAGTAATCATGTGAAGTAATAACAAAATAAACCATCACACATAAGCAACACACATGAACAACAAGACTTAAGGTAGAAACCAAATGCGAGACAAAAACCCCCAAATGTTGTCATCTTTGTCTTGTTTTAATATAAGAAAAACATGTTTACAATCTTGTACTAGTGCAGACTCATACCAGTATGCAAGCACCCACCTACAGAAGGCTAAAACCTTCTCTCTTTCTTGAGTTCCTATTGGAAGGGAGCTACAACCCCTAGCTCTTGTGCTAGCTGATCTATTTACTAGTACATAGGCACCGAGCTACTTAAGGCTTCGACCTTCACTTGTTCTCCAGCTGCTATTGGAAGGGAGCTCTAATCCCCTAGATCTTTTACTGGATGATATGATTACTTGTACATAGGCGCCGGCCTACAGAAGGATACGACCTTCTCTCTTACTCCAAGGACCACGTTTCATTAATTTTCAGACTAGATACTCCTGGTACACATCAACACAATATGAAGGCCATGTTTCATCCAATTTTCATACTGTACCCATCAACAACATTGAAAATCAAAATCAATCACCACTACAATACAACCAATCACTGAAAACCCATCAACACTGAAGGAAATCACAATCTATCAATTTTATCATTCATAACACTATCACTAGAACATAGTCACCAAAACACAGAGCAGAACCCAGAACTCAGCATCAACAACCAGAACCAACTGCAACTTCAAACCTCATATCTCATAATGTATACGCTACTTTGAAGAGCCAAACCGATGTGTATACATACTTTCACTAAGGCTAAGCAATGTATAGATCTTCAAATACTAACTTAAAACTTCACAGCTATTCCAGACTTCAATCATACCCAGATCATAACATTTACAGAATAAAACATGCCTTAGTATTCAGATCTAGACTATCCATGATCAGACCACATAATGATAATTCATTTCAAGTCTTGTGATCCTTATCCAACATCCATCATCAACCACTTAGATGCATCCTTAGTTCAGATCAAGGAAAGCACCAAAAACCCATAATATGCATATTTTCTTTTGATCTAACTCTTCATAAGATATCCATTACTTTCACACTTAGCCCTTTGATCTTCTCCGCCATAAATACTTAGATCCTTTTTCAATACCCACATTGGACCAAATACCTCAAACCAAAAACCTCAGACCAATACCTCAGACCAAAAACCTTCGACCAAAGCCTCGGACCAATACCTCGGACCAAAATCTTGATTTTCCATCCCATACGCACTTTTTCTTATGTGAAAGTGCATGCATACATATATGCTTCTTCTATTCTGTGAGCCTGTGTGTATACGCTACTTGGACAAAGTGAACTAGCGTACACTTCTTAAACCATTCTCTTTCTTCCATCTCTGGAGTCTGATCTATAATCGTTTGTTGTTAACCTGTTCAACTGTGAGTTGTCATTTATGTGAGTTGCCATCAAGGAAAACACCTGTATCATAATGGAAACAATCTCCCCCTTTGGACTTGATGACAACCAGAACACTAAGATACTCTCCCCCTTTGACATCAAGGGAAAACGTAAGACCAAGATATTCTCCCCCTTTGATATACATTATGTTGTCCATGCTCCCCCTGAGTACATGCAGAGTCTATAGAGATAGGATTCAAAAGAATAACATGATTCTATAACTCAACTAAGTGAGTATGGCTTCCCTGAGACTAATGAATCATACATACATCAATCACCCAACCAAGTCGAGATACACCAAATTTGACTTATCCACCCAACCAAGTGGGGATATATCAAGTGTTTATATATGACTAAAATAGCAATTATTACATCATCCTTCCCATGCATAGTGGGGTTACAAATTAGGTCTTTACATGATCTTTACATTAAATGATATAGATGACATTTATAACAAGGACCAACAATCTAAACAAGATCATGATAGTCATCAACAACTATCATACGTCATATATGATATGAACGATAAGCATATGTCAGTAGCATCAAGATCAACAACCTGTATATGTCCATCATTAAAAGAGTCATCTGAATCAAAGCAACTATGTGAATCAATCAATATAAGTATCATCATGTACCAAGGTATTCTATTATAATGCCAACAATGCATTATTAGAAGCATATGCTCCCCTCTAACATGTGCCATCTATTCACTATTAGATCTGATCATTGCATTTGTCAATAAGAATCATCAAGGCATCATCATCAACTAGTTATTCATCAAGTTATTAACAACGTTTGAGGGCAAAAAACACTTCTACATATCATCAAAAGACTGTAATCATCATCAATCACAACAGAAAAGATAATTGATAATTGACTGAACCATATTAGACCCGTTTTTCTGAGTCTGTCCCACTACTTCTTCATCAAATCAACATATATGCAACTATGCATCTTCTAACTCATGTACATACATAACTTGCCTTCATGATAATTGCATATGAGAATTTGAATTCTGAAGTTTCACACTTTCAACTCTCCTTGAGTCTGTTATTTTTGTATACTGAGCTATGTCACATCCTTTTGACTATACTTCCTTCTTCTTCCATACCTTGGAGTGTGATGATGTTTTCTCCTTTTGGTATGCTGGCCAAAATTTACTCCTGCATTCTTTTGCTATATGCCCAAAATTTTTACAAGCATAACATCTTATATGTTTCATAGTCCCTCTATAGTAGTCAATGGATTTGTGACCAAACATATTGCAAGAAAAACAATTTCCCTTAATGTACCTCGAAGCTAATGATCTTTCTGTGTGATGGTTATTTGCTTGAACCATTCTACTTCTGCATCTGGATGCAATATGTCCAAAATTATGACATCTAAAACATTCAACATTATTCATCATAGGAAAGAACCGATTATCACTTTCATAGTTAGGAGTAAACGATTTTCTTTGAATACTTTCTATCCTTGGTTGTTGATGGTGTTGACCTCTTATCTCTTGGTGGATCATTTCATAATTTGCATTAGAGTTCCTTGCCTCATCTTGTGAGCTAGATTCACCTTCAATAGTTTCATGAAAACTAAGAATAGTGTTGATGGTAGGAGACCTTTGAATACTAATAATATTATCCAAAATCTTAGTACTATCTTGAAATCATAACTTTTTATCATTTTCTTCTAATTTACCTTTTAAGATATTTACCTCAACCTGATATTTCTCTTCCTTTTCCAAATATTGCTTCTTCAGGATTTCTTCAGCCTTTCTTCCTTCTTCCAATTGTTGTGTTAATTGGAGAATCTCATTTTCTTGTTCTTCATCTCCTTGAGATAGTTCTTCATTCTTCTTATTTGAATTTTCAAGATCTTCTTTTAGAGAAATGATCTTAGCTTCAAGACTTTCAAAGTAACTGGATCTATCTTTAGGTCTCTTGATTGTTCATTTACTTCATTTCTTAATGATGTCACTTCATCTTGAAGCTTTTGACATTTATATTCCTTTTCCTATATTGCTTCCTTACTTTGTCTCCTTCCTCAAAGTGAGCTTTTAATTTAGTAACTTCTTTCCTGATACTTCCTTTTCTTGTTCATCTTCAATCTGAGATGATTCTGAATCTGAATACTTTCTTCCACTCAACGACCAATTGTCTCTCCTATTGTCACTATTCCTTTGAGATGTCTTCTTCTTCTTAGGCGCTTTCTTCTTTAGCTTCTTTCCCATTGTTTCTACGCATCTCCTTCAAGTGATCAAGCTTCTTCTGAAGGACTTACTCTGATACCAATGGTCAGAAATAATACTTAGGGGGGAGGGGGGGAATGAATCAGTATTTATCAAATCAATAAATTTTTCTTTTCATATTCAAATTTATATACGCTACTTCAATGAAGGGAACTCCTGTGTGTATACAACTATCTTTAAGGCAACCAACGTATATCCAGTGAACTCATGATTTAGTCAATTCATAATATGTTGATCTTTAATTAGTGCATTAATACTTTATTAACCATTTACATGGTAAAAATGTGCAGTAATAACAGAATAAACCATCACACATAAGCAACACACATGAACACGAATATTTAAGGTGGAAACCCAATGCGGGAAGAAACCACCTGTTGTTGTCATGTCCTTCTTCTTTTAATATAAGAAAAACATGTTTACAATATTGTACTAGTATAGACTCATACCAGTATGTAGTCACCCACCTACAAAAGGCTACAACCTTCTCTCTTTCTCCAACATCTACTAGAAGGGAGCTACAACCCCCTAGCTCTTGTACTAACTGATCTATTTACTAGTACGTAGCCGTCAACCTACTTAAGGCTTCGACCTTCACTTGTTCTCCAGTTGCTACTGGAATGGAGCTCCAACCCCCTGGATCTTGTACTGGTTGATATGTTTACTAGTACATAGGCGCCGGCCTACAGAAGGCTACGACCTTCTCTCTTCCTCCAGGGACCACATTTCATTAATTTTCAGATTAGATACTCCTAGTACACATCAACATGATATGAAGGCCATGTTTCATCCAATTTTCATACTAGACCCATCAGCAACATTGAAACTTAAAATAAATCACCACTGAAATACAACCAATCATTGAAAACTCATCAACGTGAAGGAAACCACAATCAATCAATCTGATCATTCAGAACACTATCACCAAAACACAGAGCAAAACCTAGAACTCTGCATCAACAACCAAAACCAACTGCAAATTCAAACCTCATATCTCATAATGTGTACGCTACTTTGAGGAGCCAAATCGACATGTATACATGCCTTCATCAAGGCTAAGCAACGTATAGACCTACAAATACTAACTTAAAACCTCACAACTATTCTAGACTTTAGTCATACCTAGATCATAACATTTACAAAAAAAAAAAAAAAAAACATGCATTAGTATTTAGATCTAGACTATCCATGATCATACCACATAATGATAATTCATTTCAGATCTTATGATCCTGATCCATCATCCATCATCAACCACTTAGATGCATCCTTAGTTCAGATCAAGCAAAGAACCAGAAACCCAAAACATGCATATTTTCTTTTGATCTAACTCTTCATAAGATATTCATTACCTGCAAACATATCCCTTTGATCTTCTCCTCCTTATATACTTAGATCCTTTTTTAATACCTTAGACCAAAAACCTCGAACCAAATACCTCAGAATAGAAGCTTCAGACCAAAACCTCGGACCAATACCTCAGACCAAAAACCTCAGACGAAAGCCTCAAACAAATACCTCTAACCAAAATCTTGATTTTCCATCCGTACACACTTTTCCTTCTATGAAAGTGCGTATATGTATACGCTCCTTCTATTTTATGAGCTGTTGTTTATACGCTACTTGGACAAAGTGAACTAGCGTATACTTCTTAAACCATTATGTTTCTTCAATCTCTGGAGATTGATCTGTAATCCTTTGTTGTTAACATGTTGCACTGTGAACTATCATCTATGTGAGTTGGCATCAAGGACAACACCTATATGATAATGCCAACATTGGAAATGATATTAGTGAAGCAGTTAGATGCGATAGTGGCAGTCGAAAAGTCGTGTATTGATGAAAAAACCAAGCTCTCTCACTCACCGATCTTAAAAAAATTGAGAATAGAAAACAATCTTCACACCTATACTAATCTATGTACAAAATAATAATACTTAAGATCCCTCACATCTTCCTGACCTTTCTATGAAGGAGTTAGGCCATAATGGGCTCTAATACCATGTTAGAAAATAGAGAGAGAAAGATTGTTCTCATAACACAAATCACACCACGATATTTTTTTTGATCACATAAAGAAATTACATATATAAGACTTAGACCATAAATTATGACTTAGACATGATTCGACTCGAACTCATAGTTTGGGAATCAACAACTTCTAGTTTGACTCCTTGTAAATCATAATGACAATTGTACATGACATGGAAGCATTACTTATAACAAATATGAGGGGAATGTGGAAGGAAATAATAAAGCAAAATATATTTTGGACAATGAAATACAATCAAAATTTGAGTTTTGAATGTACTAGGAGGTTAAATTTAAAAAGAAAGTTACAGTAACATAAATGTTCCAGAACAATGGAAATCCTTATCAGCGTAAGGTACATAGTAGAGGAGTTCAATCTATCTGCGATTTTTTAAAATAACATGGAATACATTCTAAACATGGAAATTATAAGGTATCTAGATAAAGATATCATTGACAGTTGGCATAAATGGTTTATATTAATAAGATAGTGTAAATATGAGCAAAAATCGAATTACAAAAAGAAAATTTGTATTAATTAATATTGTGAAAGTACTTGTGAAAAGTTTGATGATCGGGACAACTAAATAGATCATGTCTTTTAAGAAAATTATGTTAGCATCTATGTAAAAATGTTATTGGATAAATATTTTACCTATATACAATAGTCCTTTGCAAAAGGATTGAAATATTGGTTGATATGACTCTCCTCAAATCCACAAATGTTTCATCATAATTAGAAAGTAAGAAATGAGGTACTTAATTGAATTTATCTCCAAGCATCATGGTGCCCACTATTATTTTTAGGAAAAAAATTAAAAAACTAACAACCTACAATCTAAAATTACGTGACCAAATACAGTTAGTAAAACCATTAAAAAAATATTAAGTCTTGTGATATGGAACTTTTCTATCAATATGTTGATGGTGCTGGACTAGCCAACATGTTAGGGGACCTATTCAGTAAGAAGTCCCAATTAGACCTCAGACAGTTTGGTGTAGGAGTCCTAGCAGTGGGTCATATGGTAATGCCTTGACTGCAATTCCGCACATAGGCAAGTAAGATAACTTTGTTGGTAGCAAAGGTGTGATAGCTATAGCAGGTCAAGGAAGGTGCATGAGAGGTTCTAACACGCGAGGGTTGAGATAAGTGCACCGCTTGGAAACCTGTGATAGCATGCAATTAAGAAGGGAACACATGAGCAAAGATATATCACAACATTGAAGCAAATTTAGCAAGAAATCCAAAGTGATGTTTAAGCAAACAACACATTTCAAAAATATTCATATATACATACATACACAAATATATATACATGCATGCATAAGTAAACAGATACATATATCATTTAGAGTAAACTAGATAACATAGAATACAATACAACATATGCATGAAACATGCTAGCTCTTGTTATATTAAGAAGTGTAAGTTCCAATCATACAATACGTCAATGTCCGACCACTAGTTCCTATAGCGGAATGTTACAGCCACAACCACTTGCTCCTCCAAAGCGGTGTACTAGCTCTGCGTAGTGGAGAAGCCAAGGCTCATTACAATATTGTCCAAGCTATCTCAAAGATAGTCTTATTAGAATCTTGGGTAACTAAAAGCCTCTACAATGAGCTACAAGGGACTATTTATAGAAAGGGGTGGGGTGACCCTTGACATTCCCCTTTGAGATAGTTCATCTACCCTCATGAATCTTCATCAACTCTATGACTATTACATCCAACTATTGACACTTGACTTACACTTGACATGACATTACATTACAATGCACATGTACCCATGTGAGAGAAATGGCTTGAGAAAGCCATGCTAGACATCACTATGACTTAGAAAACCATGGAAGTCCAATTCCTCAACATCCTCATGATGATCAATAGTAACATAGTCATGCCAAGATCAGTAGTTCATGATGGTGTCCATCTGCTCCAAGGTGGCATATTTCTCGAACCTGACTCTTGCCTCCATAGCATTCAGGTACACTACTCGGGCTCCTTTTTCCAACTCTTCTGTAAGCATGCGCATCAATGTCTTCAATGTAGCTGGGCCATCAACATACATATGCATGATGTTTGCACAGATGGGCAAGTCTAGGCTGGTGGCAATGCACATCAGCTCATCGAAGTACGGGTCAAGCTCTAGTCAAACCTATGCCTTTGTCTTCACCTGGGTGAGAGTCCTAGTAGATGGGATTGCATGTGTGCACGCTGCAAAATCGATACTCTTGAACATGCATCCATGGGAAGCCTGTATACTAGTGATGAGCTGTGGGAGTTCTTCATAGTTCCACATATAACTCCCAATACGTGCTTTCAACTCGACCATAGTGGCCTTCATCATCTTAGTCAAGTGAAGCGGGGCTCCATTGTACCTCATCGTCCATGTTCACATGTAATCAACAACAACATGCAACTTCATCAAGATACGTGCTCTTCTAGCACATCACTGCTGCCATCCATTGAGATGGACGACTGTCTTATGCACGGTGCCAAAATTGGAGTACAATGCTCACATAACTATGTCAAGGGACAATAATTCATCTAGTATTTCCTTCTTTAGTTCAACTCGGGCAGATGCTATCACCAACTCTCCTCCTTGCTTGGCCGTTTGTAGTTCCTTAGCCATTCGCTCATTCTCAGCTATCAGAAAGTGAACACTTGAGGTAGTGGCATCAACATACACTCTAGTTGAATCTTCCAAGGTTGCTGGATGTTTCCACACATCAGACACAATCACTTGTTCCTCAACTTGCGTAAAAGATGTATGGTCATCTAGGGTCAACCCTCTATGAGACTGCACAACTCTATTTTGAGACTTGTTGAATGAGATGTTGCGCATATCTTCTTCTAGCTGATCTCTGAGGATCTAAGTGCCTCCTCGATCACTTGAGACTTTCTCATCATCTGGATGCAGTGAAGTAGGTAAGTCTACCTCTTGGTGGCGAGGCATAAGGTCAATGTCCTGTTCCAATTCCCATTGCTCTATATTTGTATCCAACTGTTGAAGTGCTTGTTCCATCTCATTAGTAAAGTCCTGCTCCTGTAATGGTTCACCTTGTTTGCCTAATTCCATCTATTTTTATGAATCCACTACCTGTACAGCCGTTGTTTCAACTGTTTTCACATGTTACACCCCTGTTGTACTTGTTTTTGCTCTGATTCCCTCTCCTGTTTAAGCAGCTCTTGTTCCTTATGGAGTTTCTCCTTTATCTCATGTAACTCCTTCTCTACTTCCTCCATTATTCTCTTCTCCCTCTTCCTTTGCACGATTTGCTTGTCGTACTGTTTCCTCTTCACCTCTACAGCCATAACCGCTTTCTCTACCAATGGATCTACTCAGAACTTGTAGATTTTCTCTTCCTCCATGCGATCAACAATCTTCCTCTTTCCCTTGACATGCACTAGTATGCTTGCCTCTACTATTATTGCTGATTCTGGTGCTGGTGATCTCCAAATGATGCTTCACGTTCTTTTGCTAACCACTCCAGAATGAAGATGAGCAGTTCATTGAGTCTAATGGAGTTGTAAAAATATCTCCATGGGCCCTCCTGTGCCCAATGACATGCCCCGTGAATCTAGTTGAACTATACTCTCGTGCAGTGATCCTTCACAAGACAATGTTGGTCATATGGATTGTAACTTCGAAGGTAAAATGGATACTTCTTCATATGTTTGACTTCGACATCTGCTTGCTTGAAAATCTGAATCTCGTATAACAAAATCCACAATAGAAGAGCGGGCCAAGGTGCCTTCTTCTTCAAATCCTGCCGAGATGTGATATGCTACTTCCTGCATGACGAGTATGTCCAAGGCAAACTTCGGTCTACTTCCTGCATGAAGAGTATGTCCAAGGCAAACTTTGGTAGAACATGCAGAGGCTTATCTGCGTTGAACATTCATATGAAGGTGTCAAATTGTGGGGCATACCAATAAGTAATGTCTATCAGTGCTTCTATTGCTTCCTTCAACATGTAGGGTGGATCCTGTTCGAATATCATCTTGCAACTAGGGTGATAAAATGATCAAATAGCCATGTGATTAATCCTCTGAAGCTAAATTCAAACAACAACTTATAGTATGCGTTCACAGTAGTCTCCATCAGTGACCATGCCCACTCCAATCCTGGGAACTCCTATCAAGCACAGATAGGTGGACATGTAGATCTCTGCTTGCATACCTCCAGGTGATTATTGAGCCTTCATTACCTATTCCTTCAACTAATGAGCCAACATGCCAAACCAATTACATGGTTTACTCTCTTTGGCTAGTTGGTCCAGCTTAGTCACCCAACTCTATGGGAAGGTTTTCATGCTTTCTTGGCCATACAATCAACGTGAAGATATGACCAAGTATTGATACGCCTTCCGCATTATCTTCATCTTGTAGATCTGGTTGTGTTTCATCCTGAATCTAGCCAACTCCTTTACCCAGTTCTTCAAAATGTCTCTAGAATTGGCACTGTTGTTGAGTAAGCTAAAATGAGTCTCAATGATAGTCACGAGTTTTGAAATTTGATACATATGATCATAATATTGTGCCCATAAGGTGGCAAGCTTTTTCCCACTGACACTTCTTATATTCATCGTCTCAAGATCAGTGTGAAAGATGATCCAATGGATCATGTCCATGCATGGGAACGCAGGGTATATGCATGCAATCCAATACAAGCTAGACTTGTGAATGTTCACATACACCTGACTGTCTTCGAGATCTTCCCCAAAAGTGTCTAGAAATTCTTCATTGACCTCTTTCTATTTCAGTTTGATGTCCTTTTCTAGAAACAACTTGGTATTTTCATAGATCAGTAGACATGCAGACACCTGCTCAACTGCTGCTCCAATTGCACTTCCGTCAATGTCCTTTGATCTTGCTCTCTTAGAGGCCATTGGTCCTGTACTGCTAAGAGGTAGATGAACACCTGGAAGATTTGGAGACAAAATGACATGCATGCCAAGAAATCTATGAGCAAAAACCAAAGCAAATTCGAGGAATGACATAACACATACCTGGTGAATGATTGGCAAAGATTGCATAATTTCTTCTGAGAGGCTGGGTGACTAGCTGTCAGAACTGCACAAAAGGAATTCTAGGCTATCTGGGAGGCAAGACTGGTTGCTGGATTTGTGCAATCTAGGTTGATTGTTGACTGTAGATATTGCACAATGCGTAATTCCAGCTGGCAATGATTGCAAGCTCAAGGATTGCATTGCGCATTTTTCTTGGCTAGAAGTCACTATCCCTCAACAATGCATAAAATAATCCTAGAGGATAGTTCATGGGAAGAAATGCGCATTTCTAGAGAGGAAGACGGATCCTTCCTTCTCTAGATTGTGCAATGTTGTATGAGTGAGGTAGAGTACGAGCCAAGGCTACCCAAACCCACCGACAAGTAACTAAAATAAAATATGAAAGTGAATGCATGGCTACACTTAGTGAAATAAGAAGTAATTGATTATGTATGAAAACATTGAATGAAATATTTAGTAAAAAGTTCAACATGCATGTAGGTGAAGTGAGTCACTGTATCGGCAAGCGTTAATGCAAAGCAGTTTCATGCATGCGATAGTAGTGAGATAGCAATGAAAACTGAAATGGTGCTAGTACAAGCTAGTATGCTTGTAAACAATAGCAAGTTTTCAAAGAAATCAAGCAAATAGAACTCACACAAGCGAAACACAAAAAGTGATAGAAATTCTGAAAAAGACAAATTGAGACCACTTACCCATGAATAGCTAAGCCAAATGTGTAGAAATGTCCTGGATGTTGTGGGATGTCAGAGCTCCAAGATCGATGTGAAATAATGAGCTCTAATTTTTCGAATAAATAAGTTTGATCTTATGACGTGCATGCCACAAAACTACAAAAAAGCGACACTTGGAGGAAAGTGTCTAAAATGAACATTTCATGTAACCTTCGGCTACTAAAAATAGCTCCCTGAATCAAGGGATGCTTTTTACATGTTGCCTTTTTCTATTTTAGGAAAAAGCAAGCCATGTATGCAAGTCAAGTTTCCTTGGTCTCGGATGGCACTGGTCAACCCAACTGCTCATGCATGAGGCTACTCAATTGGTGAGAGGAAATGTACATTTCTAGATGGGAAGTAGGCTTGCTATCCAAGATATTTGTGCAATTTCTGGGCAAAGCAGCTAACTATTTCCAAGGATTGCACAATTCCTGGGCTGAGCAAGCCTGCTAGGAAGGATGGCATAGTTTTCTGGGTGAAGCCCGTCTAACAAGATTGCACAATTATTGAGCCCAATAGGCTTCGAGATAGAATTGCGCAATTTATGGAGGGAAGGTTGGTTCCCCTCCAGAATTGCACAATTTCTTGGGAAAGTTACTCAGCCTGCAGTTGGACCAAATCTGGGTAATTAGCTTATGAGGGGAATGCATCAAGTTTTGATCAAGAGGTTGTATTTGTGCAAGAAAAACATTGAAGCTTGTGTACTTGATGAAGCAAGACAAGGTACTGTGAAAACTTGGTAGGGAGGCTCCAAAACGAAGCTAGGGCAAAATTTTGGAGGGAGGTTGTAGCTGCTACAACACTTGGCGACACACTAGTATAACTCGAGCTCTCTGAATGGACCTTGTTCATGAAAACCAATTCTAACACCTCCAGAATTATTGTTCAGTTCTAAGTTCGTCTTGGCTTCACACTAGATTGATTGTAAGATGTAGCATCTACCAAGCTCTTGGTCGGTTGACACACATTCCAAGCCAAGGAAACATAATTGTTTCGATTGGGGTTAAGGGGTATATTGGTGCACAAGTAGCATAGTCATCAAAGTCTTAGTTTCATCTCTAGTGTTGATCTACTGCCAACAGGCCTAGATAGTATCCCGACAGGGTCACATACAAACAAAAACATGGCTCCACTACCAGCGAGCCTAGTCAGTACCCTGGCGAGGTTACTTGAATCACCTCTTTGCATAGGAAGCCTTTCTATTCTTTCGCCTTATTCATTTTAATTTTGAATTTTTCACTTTCATTTTTTCTTTTCATTTTCATTTTTTCATAGATATGCATAGCACTCATTCGTTTCAGAGGCGGAACAGGGATCTAACTTATTAAGAGTAGAAGAGGTTGTTCCAGCAGAGAAGTAGTTTATTATAACTCTAACATTCTTGTTAAGTTTTTCCCCCTCACCTTAATCTACTTGACTGAGATGACAAGGGTTAACCCAAAAACAATCAACTAGAGTAGGTGACACTAGTTAGTGCGCAAGCATTGTGTTTTCACAAAGGTTCACTTTGAACATTATGTATTTTCCTTCGATGTATCAAGGAATAAAAGTAATAAGATCTTCATACAAAGGCAAGAGGACAAATAACCAAGAGTGATAGTTGCACAAGGCCTCTTGTATTTTACCTAGCTTGTTTCAAGAGTCATACATGGTTTCATGTGAAACTAACCTATGAACAAAACAAGCAAACAAATGAACATCAAAGCAAAGAAATAACAGAAGCAAAAGTAAAAGCAAAGATAGTAAGAAAAGAAGTAAGCAAACAAATAAACAAACAAAGCAAGTAAGAAAACAAGCATGCATTCAAACCAACTAAAAGAAAACACTACTCCTACTCCTAAACTAAAGGTGCATGGGCTTGATCACGTGAAGTGATATTTCCAATGCAACTATTGGTGCATTGGTTGACCCATGTTGGTGAAGGCTTGGTTTGTGAGCATCCCAGTTATGCAAACTAGCAAGAAAGAAAGATATACAATGAGTACAACCACACTTCATGTTCCAAGATGCCCACGGGACATAATTGAGTGCAAGTATATGAAGAACAGTTTGTGGACTTACCATGGTGTTGTGCAACACTGCGTTCAACTTTGAAGCATAAGCACACTCTTGACTATGACATGAAAGCAAACAAAAGAAACAAATACAACTTGTGTCATGCACTGTTAGGGTCGAACCCTAACCCCTTCATTTATGTAATAGGGTCGAGTCATATTTATAGTTAGTTAAAGAGTCAATAAAGCCCATATTAATAATTGTAAGTGGTTGACTCACATTTCAGAAAGGGACCACAGTTAGTTGCAAATGGGAAATGGTATTAGATAGATGGTATTGAGAGAACAATGGTAATGACCCATGGTATTGTATGTATATTGAATCCTATATAAAGGATAGAGACTCCCCATTGAAAAATATCAAGTCTTATTTTGTAATCAAGCTCTGGTCTGCTGGAGGTTACCTTATCGAAGAGGTAAGTGAAAATTGCTTTCATCTTTGAATAATAAAATACTTATTGTTTTTTTCGTTTTTTCTCTGCTCTAGGTTATATTTCTTTGCATATTTGGTATTCTAGAATTTCCTACTAGTCAAGAGAATAACAAGTGGTATCAGAGCACTTTCTAGGGCCGTTGGTACCTCCATTTTTGGAAGAAATGTCTTTAGGCTACAGATGTGTTCCGACATCTTCAAACCATAAGATCTGTCATTGAGTGCATAAACCTATGGATTTGGGTAGGCATGCATGTAGGAAATACAAGAGGTGGTCATGCTTGTTGGACTCCCTTGTAATCCATGTGCGTACCCCTTCGAGTAGTAGCACATTAGATAGAACCATGCACAAATTTCCTTCCATGTACCCTCTGGGTATATCAGAAGCCCCCTAGGCTCACCTGAAACCTCACCTTAGATAAATCATCAGTCATCTTACTGCTACAGTACACTGAGAACAACACTCGAGGAGACTACTCACATGTATGATAGGGTAGTACGGCTAAGGGTATGCTTCATCCTCCTTAATTAGCACCCTGAAATATTCGGTCGAGTACTCTTGGTGGACCCTTATGTATATTCTGATTTGTAGCACTTGACACTCCTTTGAGACCATAGTTCCCTCGGCTCTTTGAAGATCGCCCATTATCTTATTTACAAGATTAGATCTAGAAGTTGGAGTTTTGTGGCCACTACAACAATCAAATCCACTAGTTGAGGTTCTACTACCATAGTACCATTCAAATCTATTAGTTGAGGTTCTATCATCACTGCAGTCCAACTCACATTCAATAATTGGGGTTTAGCAGGCAGATCTGACCAATTGCACAGTGAGTCTTGTGGATCCTATAATATGGGCTTGATTTTTGTAGGACATTGGGAAGGATCATTTTTTCTTGAATTTGGCCACTCTAATATTGATCAGCAGGGAGTAAAACTCCATTCAGAATAAAAATAAAATAAAATAAATAAATAAAAAATACTTAAATATTCTGAGGCCTTCGTGTGATGCTTACAAGAGACTTAGCCCATAATATTCAAGATGATGAGCTGATCGTAGTGGTAGCATTCACTTATCAACTTCAATTTTTGGGTAGTCCCAATTTTTTTAAAAGTGATGACAAGTGACCAAGATCTTTGTATGGTAGAAACTAGACCTTAAGTCATGGCCAACGAGAAGATCGAGCACCTTGAACAAAAGTGATTCTTTCCAGAGCCTAGCGAAACAGATGCAACAATTCATGGCACAGTTCAAAATGAGCATGTAGGGGTTACATATGGAGGCACATGATATTAATGAAGACCTGAAGGAGAATCTAGCCATCATATTCACTTCCATGGAAATCACCAACATTCCCACCCTCGCCCACCCAAGCTTGACATGTCTAAATTTTATGGCTCTAATATGGCAACATGGGTAGAAAAAATGGAACAATATTTCATTATGAATGATATCTATGATGATCAAACTAAAATACGTGTGGGAGCCCTTTTCTTGGACCAAGGGAGATGGAAATGCTGTCAGTGGCATTAGAAATGCTATCCTAGGAACATAACTTGGAAGGTGTTTTCAAAATATCTTTGTGACCTCTTTGATAGAGAATCTATTTTTTTGGTCATCTTACTAAGCTCCGTGAGGCAGGCATAGGAAAAGATTACATTGAAGCCTTTGAGACAATGGCCATCCGCACAGAAGGTATGGGAGATGAATTCTACTTGGAATGTTTTATAAGTGGTCTCAAAGAAGCCATTCAAGCCCATGTACGGATGCACCAATCACCTACATGGATGGACACCTGCACAAAGGCTATCGAAGTGGAATGTGCTTTAGTTGCCCAATCACCTCGTCCAAATTTCCTAGACAAGGGATGCCCCACCCAGGCTCAGGGCCCTACCCAAACAATTAAGGTTGAAAAGGTGTCTCCAACAGAAATGGTTTAAAAAAGAAAACAAAGATTTTTCTACTACTGTGATGACAAATACTTCTCCAAGAATAAATGCAAGGAACCAAAATTCTTTCAAATTGATGTTACCGATCACAACTCATCTGAGGAAGCCCCACGCCTTAAGGGACCCGAGGATGAAGTTGAGGAAACGCAGTAGGACAATGAACTCCTAGCTATTCCAGAGTAACCAATTATCTTGCTAAATTCTTTGGCGGCATTTATGTTCCCCAAAATCTCAAAATTAGAGGCTTTATTAAACATCGCCTTGTAGTAGTATTGATTGATAGTGGCAGCACTCATAACTTTATCCATTAGTGAGTCACCGAATTTGTTCATTGTTTTGTCAGGGTAGTCTCTAATTTCTATGTCTTGAATGTTGATTGGGGGACAATGAAACGTGAAGGTCACTGCGAAAATATCAAACTTTATATGGGAGTCTACCACCTAAAGACCCACATGTTTGTGATTAACATGGTTGGTTGTGACATTGTCTTGGGTGTTGAATGGCTTTGCACACTAGGCCTAATCACCATAGATTTCCAAGAGTTATATATGAGATTTAAGCATAATGATCACATGCATACCCTCCATGGACTCAAGGCAGGTGCTCCTTTTATCATCAACTCACATTGCATGGAAAATTTGTTGTAAAAGGGCCATCATGGAGTTATCACCTAGTTTAATTTCATCCAGTGCATATAGCCCACTACTCTTCATATTCATCTTGAGATGCAATAGGTCTTAAATCACCACCAATAGGTATTTGACAAACCTAAAGAGCTTCCACCCTCTAGATGGGAACATGATCATAGCATCAGTTTGGTCCTAGGGGCACAGCTGCCAAATGTGTGCCCATATCGATGTCCTTTCACCCAAAAGAATGAAATTGAAAAAATCATCAAGGAACTCCATTAAGTCATCATTATTTGTCCTAGAATCAGTCCCTATTCATCACCAATGGTCATGGTGCTCAAGAAATATGGGGAATGGCACATGTGTCTAGACTTCAGGGCCCTCAACAAGCTCACTATCAAAGACAAATTCCCTATCCCAGTTGTTGATGATCTTCTTCATGAACTACATGGTGCTTAATTCTTTACTAAGTTAGATCTTCGCTCTAGCTATCACCAAATACACATGAAAGAAATAGACATTCCCAAGACTTCTTTCTGAACTCATGAAGGCCATTATGAATTCTTGGTCATGCCATTTGGTCTCTGTAATGCCCCATCCACTTTCCAAAGCCTCATAAATCACCTGCTGAAACCATATCTCTGAAAATTTATCCTCCTTTTCTCTGATGACATTCGCATCTACAACCTAACTTGGTAAAAACATCTTCAGCATGTATACCTGCTCTTGCAACTGCTCCAGAATCACAAATTATTTGTAAAATTGTCAAAGTGTTATTTTGGCATGGAAGAAGTCGAGTACTGGGCCACATTGTGGGTTGTAAAGGTGCACGGGTGGATCCCAAAAATATACAAGCAATGCAAAATTGGCCCCAACCAAAAACCTTGAAGATTTTGAGGGGATTCTTAGGTCTCACCGGCTACTATTGCAAATTTGTCCTCAATTATGGTCGCATTGCTAGACCCCTCACTAACCTTCTCAAGAAAAATACATTCCTCTGGATTGATGGAGGACAATAATCATTTATGACTATCAAACAAGCCATGTGTTACACTCCCGTATTGGCACTACCCAACTTCACCAATTCCTTTGTGAATGTGATGCTTCAGGTATGGGTATTGGTGTTGTCTTAATGCAGGAAGGTCAACCCTTGGCTTTCACCAGCCAACAACTGAGTGGGAAACATCTCGGACAATCTACCTATGAGAAGGAGATGATGGCAATCTTACATGTAATAGATACATGACGACCATACTTATTGGGGTGATGTTTCCAAATTTGCACAAACCATCAAAGCCTCAAATATTTTTTGGAGCAACATCTATCCTCACCCCAGCAAAATAAATGGCTGGCCAAAATGTTGGGATATGATTATGAGATAATTTAAAAGAAAGGCGTGATAATGTAGTAGAGGGTGCTTTATCTTGCCAATTTCAGGATGAAAGCACCCTTCTATCAATCTCTATTCCCATACCCAATTGGATTAAAGAATCCTGCAAGGAATGGTCTTCACACCCCTCTCTTTCCCAACTCATTAATAACTTGAGAGCAGATCCTAATTCCTCAATTGGATACTCTTGGAATGATGAGATTCTTCACTACAAGGATAGAGTAGTTATATCACCAACATCCACCCTCAAAACGTGCATTTTGGTGGAGATGCACTAATCTCCCATTGTAGGCCATGCAGGCTTTCAGAAGACTTATGCTCAAACTCATCATTCTTTCTTTTGGACAAGCATGAAAACTAAAATTCTTACTTTTGTAGCTGAATGTGAGGTGTGTCAATGCCACAAAGGAGAAATAGTCAAGTTATCAGGCACTTTACAACCATTTCCAATCCCTGCCTCCATCTGGATGGATGTTTTTATGGATTTCATTACTGGTCTCCCAAAGTTAGGCAACAAAGCATCCATCATGGTGGTTGTGGACAAACTTTCTAAATATGCTCATTTTTGCACTCTACCCCACCCATTTACCCCCACTTTGTTGGCTCAAGCTTTCATGGACTAAATATTCAAACTACATGGGATGCCCAATTCCATTGTGTCTGATCACGATCCGACTTTCACCAGCAACTTTTGGCAAGAAATTTTCAAGCTACAAGGCACCCAGCTCCAACTAAGTACTTCCTATAATCCGCAAACTGACGGTCAAACTGAAGTAGTCAATAAATTTTTAGAGACATACCTAAAGTGCTTCACTTCAGAAAAGAAACATCAATGAGTACAATGGCTACCTTTTGTTGAATGGTGGTATAATACTAACTATCATGCAACCACCAAGATGACTCCATATGAAGTAGTGTATGGCCAACTCCCACCTTCACCTATTTCTTATATCCCTGGATGCTCTAAGGTGCAAGGAGCGGATCAACTCCTACAGAACCATGAAGCCATGATAGCTTATCTCAAAGATAATCTCCATCAAGCTCATAATAGAATAAAGCAACAGGTAGACCAACATCATTCAGAATGCACATTTTAAGAAGGGGATCAAGTATTCCTGCGACTACAACCATATAAATAGACAACATTCAAAGAAAAGGGCTACCAAAAATTAGCTCCCAAATTCTACAGAACTTATCAAATACTTCAGTGCATTGGAGTAGTAGCCTACAAGCTAGCCTTGCCACCAACTTCAAAAAATCCATCCAGTCTTCCATGTATCATGCCTCAAGAAATTGTTGGGGAACAATTGTAGAATTCAAACTAGTCTCCGTGAATTGGATGAATAAGGTTCACTCTGGTTCCAACCTGAACAGGTCCTCGATACATGAGAATGACATCTACATGTATGCACGATCAAGGAAGTCCTTCTCAACTGGAAAGACACCTCTCCAAAAGATGCGACTTGGGAACCAAGCACTATTCTTCAGTAATTTCCGCAACTTCAACCTTGAGGACAAGGTTGATTTTGATGGGGGAGGGCATGTTATGGTCCAACCCTAACCCATTTATTTATGTAATAGGGTTGAGTCACAGTTACAGTTAGTTAAAGAGTCAATAAAGCCCGTATTAATAATTGTAAGTGGTTGACCTGCATTTAAGAAAGGGACCACAGCTAGTTCCAAACAGGCCATGGTATTAGATAGATGGTATTGAGAGAACCATTGTAATGACCCATGGTATTGAATGTTTGAATCTTATATAAAGGATAGATACTCCCCATTGAGAAATATCAAGTCTTATTTTGTAATTGAGCGTAGCTTGCTCGAGGTCACCCCATCAAAGAGGCAAGTGAACATTGCTTTCATCTATGAATAATAAAATAATTACTATTTTTGTCATTTTGTTCTTTGTTATGGGCTGTATTTCTTCGCATATTTGGTATTCTAGAATTTCTAGCAGGTTGAGAGCATAACATGCACATGTACTTGCAATGTAAGATTATTCCAATGCATGAGCGATAGGATAATGCAGTTCAAATGAACTAATTATGATTTGTGTGTGGGATTGATATTCAATGCATACAGATGAGTGATGAGGAGCCTTGGGTGATTGAACAGTTTCCTGATCGAAAGTGAGACTAACCCCAAGAGAGTGAGGGCCTAACATAACCATCAGTTCGAACTGAAGTGCCTCGACAATATTGGCTGTTTCAACTTCATCATCAAATAGATCATCATAAACTGGTAGCTTTGAAAAATCAAATGTGATGGAAACATGATCATGATAGAATATGGGAATAAATGGATCACGCTAGCCATGATCAGAAAAGTCAATGATTTCATTGGCAACCTCATGATCAGATGAATTAAATAGAGGGGTAGATGGGAAGTGAACAAACTCATCCTCCGTGTTTTCAAGAAAGGTAGATGACAGATCAAGTGGCTTTTCAATGAATAACTTATCCACTTCATTGTCAAATGATGGAATGACATCTAATGTGTCCTCTGAGTGATCAATAATGGGTGCATCTGTGGATGAAGGTACACATGCGAAATCATGGATGGCAGGTTCACCAAGGATGTGAGGAAAGAACGGAGTGAGCTCGGACAGAAAGGGGTCATCCTTCACCGAGTGTTGATGCTCAAGCTCCCACTCATACTCTTCATGAATGATAGCGCATGTTGGTTCTGCACCACCATGTCCGTCAGTGGCTTGTTCCTCATTCGCAACAAGTGTAGATTCCATAATGGAAGAACACATGACAATACCATCCCAAGGAACAACTGAATGTGAAGATGGAGGTTGTGGAACAGAATGCATATCAAAAATCGATGGACTCACAACCAAATCTGTATGAAAATTAAGTGAAGTGATATTGGGAGGATGTAACAATTGAACAAGTGTGTGAGCATGATCCTCAACATCATTCTGCAGTGGTGGAGTTGTTTGATGAGAGGATGGTGGATAGTCACTTGTGACAATGACCATCTCCGTCTGGGATTGCGCAGTTGCATCACTGAAGAATGTTGAGTGAGGCTTGATTTCAAACTTCTTCTTGGGACAAGAATATTTCTTAACACAATACTTGAATCAGTCCCAAGGATAGAAAAATTTCATCTAGCTCTTTGGAGCTTGCAACTGCAGATCACAGAAGCACTCCCAAAAATCCATAGCCGATTCATGCATAGCCTTCCATTATTGTAACAATTTTTTTTCAAGATTGTCTGGATCAAAATGATAGAAAGCGTCTTAAATGAGATCACATAAGTGCTCAAGTGAGTGCACACTGTGAGTCAGTAGGCTTCACAACCATCGAAGTGGAGATTCACAAACTGTATATGTAAGCAAAAAGCTGGCCTGTTCATCAGAACATCCATCTTCCCATGAAGCATGGAAAGAAAGTCATGTAAGAAATCAAGGAAGGCCACTTCGCCTTCACCATCATACATGTAAGTGGACAAGTGATCGAAAAAATCCCTCGTGACAGTGACATATTCATGATTCGAAAAAAAACGTGAAGGGACAAGAGTGCAATAATCCATGATAGATATGCAAAGGTTTAAAACAGGATGAGAGGACACAACTTGCCATCTAACCCTCCTTCTCTTGCCAGAAATGTTGATGGTGTTGGACCCGCCAACATCTCAGGGGGTCTACCCCGTAAGAAGTCCTAATTAGACCTCATACTGTTTGGTGTAGGAGTCTCAATAGTGGGTTGTATGGTAGTGCCTTGACTGCAATTTAACATAGAGGAAAGTAAAATAACTTTGTTTATAGCAAGGGTGTTGTAGTTGCAGCGAGCCAAGGGAGGTGCATGAGAGGTTCTAACACATGGGGGTTGAGATGAGTACCCCCCTTGGAAACTTGTGGTAGCATGCAGTTAAGAATGGAAGACATGAGCAAAGATACATCACAACATGGAAGGCAAGTTAGCAAATAATCCAAAGTGATGTTTAAAAAAACAAGACATTTCAGAAAGATTCATACATACATACATACATAGCTATACATGCATGTGTAAGTAAATAGATACATATATCATTTGCAATAAACCAGATAGCATATAACACAATATAACATATGCATGAAACATGCTGGCTCTTGTTATATTAAGAATTGTAAGTTCCAGTCATACAATACATCCATGTCTGACCACTAGTTCCGATAGTAGAACATTACAGCCACAACTGCCAGCTCCTCCAAGGAGATGTACTAGCTCTACGTAGTGGAGAAGCCAAGGCTTATTACATTACTTTCCAATCTCTCTACAAGATAGTCTTATCGAAATCTTGGTTGACCAAAATCCTCTACAATGAGTTACAAGGGACTATTTATAGAAAAGGGTGGGGTGACCCTTGGCATTCCCCTTTGTGACAATTCATCTACCCTCATGACTCTTCATCTACACTATGACTGCTACATCCAACTATTGACACTTGACCTACACTTGACATGATGTTACATTACAATACACATGTACCCATGTCAGAGAAATGGCTTGAGCAAGCCATGTTGGACATCACTATGACTTAGAAAACCATGGAAGTCCAACTCCTCAACATCCACCCATTGATCACCAGTTACATATTGATGCCAAGATCAGTAGTCTGTGATGGTGTCCATGTGCCACAAGGTGACATCTTTCTCAAACCTAACTCTTGCTTCTATACCATCCAGGTAAGCTGCTTAGGCTCCTCTGTCCAACTCGTCTATGACCATGCACATCATTGTCCTGAACGTAGGGAAAATTTTAGGGGCTAATATTCTCAGGTGGGCTAATTTTTGGAACTTTTTCCAAGAAAACAATTTGCCAATTTCCAATTTTTCTAAAAATGATTTGCCTAAATTTTATAGTATAAAATTATTTTACCTTGAAAATTTCCAAAATTTTCGGCAGACAATTATAAAATAATTATAAATCTAAATATTGTTTTATAAATATCATCAAAAAAATTTCAATTTACATATTAGGGACTAGTATGATTCGCCAAGGTTTCTAAAATCTAAGATAAACTCACATCCTTAAAATTTTCATTGCTTCAATGCGGTTGGGCTAGCAACATACTTGTGCATGATGTCTGTACAGATGGTCAAGTCTGGGTTGGTGGCGATGCACATCAACTCGTTGAAGTACGAGTCAAGCTCTAGTCATACATGTGTCTTTGTCTTCGTCTGGGTGGGATTCCCAATAGATGGGATCACATGTGCATGCACCACAACATCCATACTCTTGAACACACATGCATGTGAAGCTTGTATACTAGTGATGAGAAACATGAGATCTTCATAGTTCCAGATCTGACTCTAGATATGTGCCTTCAACTGGACCGCACTGGCCTACATCATATTAGTCAAGTAAAGCGGGGCTCCCTTGTGTTTCATCGTCCATGTTTGCATGTAATCAATAGCAACATGAAATTTCATCAAGATGCTTGCTCTTTGATCACATCACTATTGGAATCTGTTGAGATGGACGAGTGCCTTATGCATGGTACCAAACTTGGAGTACAACACTCGCATAACTGTGTCAAGGGACAATACTTCATCTAGTATTACCTTCTTAAGTTTAGCTCAGGTGAATGTTGTCACCAACTCTCCTCCTTTCTTGGCCATCTATAGTTCCTTAGTCATTTTCTCATTCTCAGGTATCAGAAAGCAAACACTTGAGCTAGTGTCTTTGGCATACACTCTAGTTTCATCAACCAAGGTTGCTAGATGTTTGCACACATCAAACACGATCACTCGTTCCTTAGCTTGCACAGGAGATGGATGACCATCTGAGGTCGACACTCTATGAGACTGCACAACTCTATGTTGAGACTCGTCGAATGAGATTTTGTGCATCTCTTCTTCTGGCTGATCTTCGAGGATCTCAATGCCTCCTTGGTCACTTGAGACTTGCTCATCATCTGGATGCGGTGAAGCAAGTAAGTCAACCTCTTGGTTGTGAGGCATAAGGTTGATGGCCTTTTCCAATTCCCATTTCTCTGTATCCGTATACAACTATTGAAGTTCTTGTTCTATCACATGAGCGAAGTCCTACTCCTGCGATGATTCACTATATTTCCCTTATGCTAGCTATTTTGATGAATCCACTAGCTATACAGTTGTTGTTTCATCTGTTTTCACATTTTGCGATCCCTTCTATACCTATTTCTATTGTGCTTCCCTCTCATGTCTGTGAAGCTCTTGTTCCTTCTGGAGTTTCCCCTTCAGCTCATGTAACTCCTTCTTTGCTTCCTCCATTCTTCTCTTCTCCCTTTGCCTTAGTGCGATTTGATTGCCGCATTGTTGCCTCTTCCCCTCTATAGCCAAAGCTGATTTCTCTATGAATGGATCTTCTTGGAACTTGTAGCTTTGCTCTTCCTCCATGCGATAGACAACCTTCCTCTCACCCTCGTCACACACTGGTATGCTTGCCTCTGCTGCTATTGTTTCTTTTGGTGTTGGTGCTCTCTGGGATTATGCTTCACGTTCCTTCAGTAACCACTCCACAGTGAAGCCGACCGGTTCATTGAGTCTGGAGGAGTTGTAACAATATCTCCATGGGTCCTCCTCTGTCCAATGATGTGCCTCATGGATCCAGTTTAACTATACTCTCGTGCAGTGATCCTTCACAAGAAAATGTGGGTCATACAGATTGCAACTTAAGAGGTCAAATGGATACTTATTCATCTATTTGACTTTGACATCTGCTTGCTTGAAACTCTGAGTCTCGTATAACCCAATCCATAACAGAAGAGCGGGCCAAGGTGCCTTCTTCTTCAGGTGCAGTCTAGCTATCAGTCCTTCCGAGATGCGATATGCTACTTCTTGAAGGATGAGTATGTCCAAGAAAACTTTGGTAGAACATACGAAGGCTTCTCCACACTAAACATTCGTATGAAGGTGCCAGACGGTGAGGCATACCAATAAGCAATGTCTATCAGTGCCTCCATTTTTTCCTTCAACATGCAGGGTGAATCCTGTTCGAATATCATCTTGTAAACTAGGGTGACAAAATGATCAGACAGTCATGTGATTACTCCTGTAAAGCTAAATTCGGAGAACAACTTACAATATGTGTTGAAAATAGCCTCTGTGAGTGACCATGCCCACTCCAAGCCTGGGAACTCTTGTTGGGCACAGATTGCATCTAAGATGTAGGCAAACATGTATATCTCTCTTGCATACACCGAGGTGACTGTCGAGCCTTTGTTACCTATTCCTTCAGCTGATGAGCCAACATTCATACTAGTTACATGGTTTACCCTCTCTGGCCAGTTGGTCCAGTGTGATCACCCAATTCTGTGGGATGGTTTCCGTCCTTTCTTGGCCATACAGTTGGCATGCAAATATGACCAAGTATTTATACACCTTTTTTAGTATTTCTGTCTTGTAGTTTTGGTTGGGTGTCATCCTGAATCTAGCCAGCTCCTTTACCCAGTTCTTCATAATGTCTCTGGAGTTGGCATTGTTGTTGGGTGAGCTGAAAGGATTCTCCATGATAGTCATGGGCTTCGAAATATGATACATCTCATCTTAATCCTATGCCTAGAAGGTGGCAAGCTTCATCGCACTAACACTTCTCAGAGTCATCAACTTGGGATTAGTGTGCTAGATGATCCAGTGTATCATGTTTGTGCATGGGAATGCATGGTATATCCATGCAATCCGATATAGGTCGGACTTGTGAATGTTCACATACACCTAACGGTCTTCGAGGTCTTCCCCAAAAGTTCCTACAAAAGATTCACTGACCTCTTACCATTTCAATTTGATGTTCTTTTCTAGAAACAACTTAGTATCTTCATAGATCAGTAGACATGCAGACACCTGCTCAACTGCTGCTCCAGTTGCACTTCTGTCAGTGTCCTTTGATCCTGCTGTCTTGGAGACCATTAGTCCTGTACTACTAAGAGGTGGATGAACACCTGAAAGGTATGGAGACAAAGTGACATGCATGGAAATAAATCTGTCAGTGAAAACCAAAGAAAATTCGGGGAATGGCATAACAGATACCTGGTGAATGATAGGAAAATATTTCTCAATTTTGTCTGGGAGGCTGGGTGACTAGCTGCCATAAATGCGCGAAAGATAGTATGGGCTGTCTAGGAGGCAAGATTGGCTACTGGATTTGCACAATGTACAATCCAAGCTGATTGTTGATTGTTGGGATTGCACAATGCACAATTCAAGATGGCAATAGCTACAAGCTTAGGGACTGCATTGTGCAATTTTGTGGGCCAGTAGTCACTGTCCCTCAAAAATGCGCAAAATAGTCCTCGAGGATAGTGCCTAGGTAGAAATGCACATTTCTGGAGAGGAAGACAAAGCCTTCCTTCCAAAGATTGAGCAATGTTGTCTAGGTGAGGGAGAATTTGGGCCAAGGTTGCCCAGACTCGCTGACGGGTAAATGAAAGAAAATATGAAAGTGAATGCATGGCTACACTAAGTGAAAGAAGAAGCGATTGATTGTCCATGCAAACATTGAATGAAATATTCAGTAGGAAGATCAACATGCATGTGGGTGAAGCGAGTCATCAAATCGGCAACCATTCGTGAAAAACACTTTCATGCATGTGACAACAGTGAGATAGCAACGAAAACTAAAACGATGCTAGTACAAGCAGGTATGCATGTAAACAATAGCAAGTGTTCAAATAAATCAATCAAAAAAAACTCACACAAGCGAGAACACAAAAAGCGACAGAAATGTTGAAAAGGACAATTTGAGACCACTTACTTGTGAAAGTTGAGCCATATGTGTTGAAGAGTCCTGGATGTGTTGTGGGATGTCAGAGCTCCAAGATCAATGTGAAATAATGAGCTTTGATGTGTCGAATAAATAAGTTTGAGCTTATGACGCACTTGCTATAAATCTAGGAAAAAGTGACACTTGGAGGAAAGTTTCTAAAACAAACTTTTCACGTAACCTCCCGCTGCTAAAAATATCTCCCTGAATCAAGGGATGCTTTTTGAATGTTGCCTTTTTCTATTTCGAGAAAAATCAAGCCATCCATGTAAGTTATGTTTCCTTCTTCCCAAGTGGAACTTGTAAGCAAGCCATGCATGAGGCTACTCAAATGCTGAGAGGAAATGTGCAGTTCTGGATGGGAGCTGGGCTGGCTTCCCAAGGCATTTGCGCAATTTTCGGATAGAGCAACTGACTGCTGCCTAGGATTACGCAATTCCTAGGCTAAGTACGTCTGCTGGGAAGGATTGTGTAGTTTTTTAGGTGAAGCCTCACTAGCTGGATTGCACAATACTAGAGCCTAGCAAGCTGCTAGACAAAATTGTGCAATTTCTAGATGGAAGGTTGGTTGACCTCCAGAATTGTGCAATTTCTTTAGGGAAGTTGCTTAGCCTGCAGCTGGACCAAGTCTAGGTGATAAACTTGTAAGGGGAGTGCATCAAGTTTTGATCAATAAGCTATTTTTGTGCAAGAAAAACACTGAAGCTTGTGTACTTGACGAAGCAAGACAAGTTGCTATGAAGAGTTGGTAGGGACACTCCAAAATGAAGCTAAGGTAGAATTTTGGAGGGTGCTTATAACAACTACAACAAAATATTATATAGAGTGTTTATTTTTCCACACTCAATTCAAACATTCATAAGTCGACCTCTTGGTGGTGAGGCATAATGTCGATGTCCTATTCCAATTCCCATTGATCCATATATGTATCCAACTGTTGAAGTGCTTGTTCTATCTCATGAGCTAAGTCCTTCTCCTATGATGGTTCACCCTATTTACCTGATGCCAACTCTTCTGATGAATCCACTACCTGTACGGGGGTTGTTTCATCTATTTGCACATGTTGCACCCCCTGATGTACCTATTTATTTTGCACATTCCTCTCCTATTTACAAAGCTCTTTTTCCTTCCGAAGTTTCTCCTTTAGCTCATGAAACTCCTTCTCTTCTTCCTCCATTCTTTTCTTCTCCCTCTGCTTTTACGTGATTCGTGTTTCCCTTTACTGCCTCTTCACCTCTATAGCTATAGCTACTTTCTCTACCAATGGATCTGCTCATAACTTGCAGCTTTCCTCTTCCTCCATGCGATCAACAATCTTTCTCTTTCCCTTGTCGTGCGCTAGTATGATTGCCTTTACTCCTACGGTTGCTTCTAATGCTAGTTCTCTCCAAGATGCTGCTTCACGTTGCTTCGCTAACCACTCCACAGCGAAGCCAACCAGTTCATTGAGTCTAGAGGAGTTATCACAATATCTCCATGGGTCCTACTCTGCCCAATGACATGCCCCGTGGATCCAGTTGAAGTGTACTCTTGTACAATGATCCTTCACAAAACAATGTGGGTCATATAGATTGTAACTTCGAACGTTGAATGGATACTTCTTCATCTATTCGACTTCGAAATCTGATTTCTTGAAACTCTGAATCTCATATACCCCAATCCAGAACGGAAGAACGAGCTAAGGTGCCTTCTTCTTATGGTGCAGTCTAGCTTTCAATTCTTATGAGATGTGATATGCTACTTCCTGCATGACAAGTATGTCCAAGGAAAACTTCGGAAGAACATGCGGGGGCTTTGCAACACTGAACATTTGTATGAAGGTGTTGGACAGTGAGGCATACCAATTAGCAATGTCCATCAGTGCCTCCAGTGCTTCCTTCGACATGCAGGGTGGATCCTATTCGAATATCATCTTGTAAACTTAGGTGAAAAAATGATTGGACAACCATGTGATTACACCTCTGAGTATGCATTCAGACAACTTATAATATGTGTTCACGATAGTCTCCATTGGTGACCATGCCCACTCCAAACCCGAGAACTCCTGTTGGGCACAAATTGCATCTAAGATGTAGGCAGACATGCATATCTCTTCTTGCATAGCTCCAGGTGACTGTTGAGCCTTCATTACCTATTCCTTCAGTTGATAAGCCAACATGCCAGACTAGTTACATAGTTTATCCTCTTTGTCCAGTTCGTCCAACATAATCACCCAACTTTGTGGGAAATTTTTTGTGCTTTCTTGGACATACAGTCAACATGCAAATATGACCAAGTGTTGATACACCTTCCACAATGTCTTCATCTTGTAGATTTGGTTGGGTGTCATCTTGAATCTAGCCGACTGCTTTACCCACTTCTTCATAATTCCTTCGGAGTTGGCATTGCTATTGGGCAAGCTAAAAAGAGTCTCCATGATAGTCACAGGCTTCGACATCTAATACATTTCATCATAATCCTGTGCCCAAAAGATGACAAGCTTTGTCCCGCTAACACTGCTCAAAGTCATCGTCTCAGGATCAATGTACAAGATGATCCATTATATTATGTCTGCACATGGGAACACGAGGTATCTACATGAAATCTGGTACAAGCCAGACTTGTGAATTTTCACATACACCTGATGGTCTTCGAGGTCTTCCCCAAAAGTGCCTGCAAATGCTTCATTGACCTCTTTCCATTTCAGTTTGATGTCCTTATCTAGAAACAATTCAGTATCTTCATAGATCGGTAGACATGCACACACCTGCTCAACTACTGCTTGAGTTGCACTTCCGTAAGTGTCCTTTGGTCTTGCTCTCTTGGAGGCCATTGGTCCTGTACTGCTAAGAGGCAGATGAACACCTGAAATATATGGAGACAAAGTGACATGCATGGAAAGAAATATATCAGCGAAAATGAAAGAAAATGCAGGGAATGACATAACAGATACCTGGGGAATGATATGCAAATATTGTCTAATTTCTTCTGGGAGGTTGGGTGACTGGCTGCCAGAACTGCACAAAAGGCAGTTTGGGCTATCTGGGAGGCAAGACTAGCTACTAGATTTGCACAATTCTCTTGGCCAACAGTCACTATCCCTCATAGATGACCAAAATAGTCCTAGAGGATAGTTCATGGGAAGAAATGTGCATTTTTGGAGAGGAAGACAAAAACTTCCTTCTCCAAATTATGCAATGTTGTCTAAATGAGGCAGAGTCCTGGCCAAGGTTGCCTAGACCCTTCGACGGGTAGCTGAAAGAAAATCTGAAAGTGAATGCATGGCGAAACTAAGTGAAAGTAGAAGAGATTCATTGTGCATGAAAAAATCGAATGAAATATTTAGTAAAAAGATCAACATGCCTGTCGATGAAGCAAGTCGCCAAATTGGCGATCGTTTGTACAAAACAGTTTCATGCATGTGACAACAATGAGATAGGAAAGAAAATTGAAATGGGAGAACAAGAACAGGAACAAAAGCAAATGTATCACAAGTTGGAATCCAAGTTATCGAGAAATCCAAAGTGATGGTTAAACCAATAGCACATTTCAAAAATATTCATACATACTTATACAGAATAGT
>APFE030617183.1:0-17308 GCA_000404065.3 Pinus taeda | reverse complement strand
TTTATATTTTTATATTTTTTTACTTTTTTACTTTTTTTTTCATTTTCTTTTTTTCAACTTCGTAACTATGCATAGCACTTGTTCATTTTGAGGTCGAAGAGGGATCATGAATTATTGAGAGTAGAAGATGTTGTTCCTATAGAGAAGTAGTTTATTACACCTATGACATGCCTGTCAAGGTTTTGCTCGTCACCTTACTCTACTTGACGAGGCTGACAAGGGTTAACCCAAAAGAAACTGACTAGAGTAGATGATACAGGTTAGTGCACAAGTGTTGTGTTTTCACCAAGGTTCACTTTGAACAGTATGTATTTTCCATTGATGTATGATGGATTGAAGACAACAAGTTCTTACATAAGAGAGCGGACAATAGATAACCAAATTTTGATAGTTGTACAAGTCCTCTCGTACTTTACCCAGCTTGTTTCAAGAGTCATACATGGTTTCATGTGAAACTAAACTATGAAAAAACAAGCAAACAAACATCAAAGAAAAGTAGAAGTAGAAGCAAAAGTGACGGCAAAGCGAGTAAGAAAACAAGCAATCAAGTGAACAAACCAACAAAGCAGGTAAGCAAACAAGCATGCAAGCAAATAGATTGAAAGCAAACACTACTCCTACTCCTCAGCTAATGGTGCATGGGCCATCTCACGTGAAGTGATACTTCCAATGCAACCACCGACAGATTGGTTGACCCATGTTGGTGAAGGCATGGTTCACGAATAATACAGCTATGCAAACCAACAAACAAGAAACATATAATAGTGAAGACAAACACACTCCAAGTTTACAAGTGACCACAGAATAGAGATGAGTGAAAGTGCATGACATGCACTCTGTGGAGCTCCATGGTGTTGTGCTACACTGCATGCAGATGTTGAGTGTGTGCATTCTCTTGACTATGACATGCAAGGAAATGTGAGAAAGGTAGACCACTTATATTGTGCATGTGTGCTTGCTGTGTAAGATTCCTCCAACACATGAGTGATGGAATCATGTAGTTCAAGTGGAGGAAGAAAAATCTAGGTGTTTGGTTGATCTTCAATGCAAAGAAGAGAGTGATGAGAAGCCTTTAGTGTTTCAACAATTTCCTGACCGGAAGTGAAACCACCCTCAGGACAATACGGGCCTGACATAACTATCAGCGCAGGCTAAAGTGCCTCGATAGTCTGCGAGGTTTCAACTTCATTGACAGATAGATCATTGTAGGCCAGTGTCTTAGATAGATTAACAACAATTGAATCAACACCGTGATCAAATGAAGAAGTAGAGAAATCATGACAACTAGGATCAGAAAATTTAAGATGTTTGTCAGCATCCTCATGATTTGAAGAATCGGGTAGAGGCGTAGATGAGAATAAAATATGTTCACCCTTTGTGTTTTCAAAAATGATAGATGAAAGATTGGATGGATTTCCAGAGGAAGATGTGTCCTCCCTGCACTGTGATGATAGACTGACATCTAATGTGTCATAAGAATTATTGGAAGTAGAAACATCCAGAAAAGGGTTTTCATAGGGGAAATCAGTAGTGGAAAAATCACAAGGGATGTCAGGATGAAGCGGATGAGACATGGCAGGAAGGGAGTAATACTTCACCGTGAGTTCTAATTTAGATTCTTGCACACATTCATCATGAATGATGGTGCAGGTTGGCTGCATAACACAAACTCCGTCGAAAACTTGATCCTCGTTCACTACAGGTGAGGAGTTTGGAATGGAAGAACACAAGATAGTACAATCCAGAGGATCAATAAAACACGAGGACGAAGGTCAAGGGAATGAATCCACATGACAACCAACATGATTGCAAGCCAAATCTGCACATATATCAAGAGCAGGTGGGGTGGGAGGATCTGATAGTTCAACAGAGGTATGTGCATGATATACCACATCACTCCCATTGGTGGAGATGTTTGATGAGGTGAAGATGGACAATCACTTTTGACAATGACTGTGCCTCCTTGTGATTGCGTAGTTCCATCACCGAAGTATGAGCGAGATTTGAGTTATTTCAAGAATTGCAGATTTTCAGATATGTAAAGAAGATACTCAAATATTCCTCCAAGAAATTCCCAATCTATATCATCTTTGGGGAATCGGTATGCAAGATTACAAAATCGTGTGTGAAACTACTCAACTAATTCATCGGGTGCTTTTTGTAATCTCAGAATTTCTTTGTTGAGTGCTTTACAGTCAAAGTGATTGAAAGCACGATCTATCTCTGTGACCATATGAGCAAGAGAATGAATAGAATTTTTGAGCAGCGTGGCACACCAGTGCATTGGGTGCCCTTGAAACGTGTAGACAAACAATGTGCAGCTCATGTATTATCTAAAGAATCCATGTTTTTCGCATGAGCATACAACGCCGAATGCATGCCTAACCAAAGATACGTGGCCTCCACCATCATATGTTTTATGAGACAAATTATTCGAGAGATTTTCCAAGATAATGAATTCGTTTCCATAAGACATGCACTCTGGAAGAGAAACTCGGTAGTTAGTCATGATAGATATGTAGATATTCAAAATAGATGTGAGGACTCATCTTGTCATCTGGCCCTCCTTCTAGCGCCAAAGTGTTGATGGTGATGGACCCACTAACATGTAAAGGGACCTACCCGGTAAGAAATCCCAATTAGATCTCAGACTGTTTGGTGTAGGAGTCCCAACAATGGGTCGTGTGGTAATGCCTTGACTATGATTTCGCACAGAGGAAAGTAAGATAACTCTATTGGTAGCAAGGGTGTGACAACTGTAGTGAGCCAAGGAAGGTGCATGAGAGGTTCTAACATATGGGGGTTGAAATGGGTGTGCCCCTTGGAAACCTGTAATAGTACTTGGCTTGGAAGGGAACAAACGAACAAATATCCATCACAAGATGGAAAGAAAGTTAGCGAGGAATCCAAAGTGATGGTTAAACAAACAACAAATTTTAGAAATATTCATATGTACTTATACAGAATAGTCCATACATGCATGCGTAAGCAAAAAAATACATATATAATTTAGAGTAAACCAAATAGCATAGAATAAAATACAACATATGCATGAAATGTACTAGCTCTATATATTAAGTGTAAGTTCCAGTCATACAATACATCCATGTTCAACCACTAGTTCCAATAGTGGAATGTTACAACCACAACTGCCTGCTCCTCCAAAGGGATGTACTGTCTCCGCGCAGTGGAGAAGCCAAGGCTCATTATAGTATTGTCCAAGCTTTCTATAAGATACTCCTATCGAAGCTTGCCTAACCAAAAGCCTTTATAATGAGTTATGAGGGACTGTTTAAAGAAAAGGGTGGGGTGACCCTTGACATTCCCCATTGTGACAGTTCAACTACCCTCATGACTTGATAAAGCTATGCAATACATCACTGACACTCAGTCCGTTGTGGTGAGACCAACTCCTTGACATGTTTGTGATGGTGAAGGTGGTGAGCTAATGTCAAGCTTGGTAATTTGCGATGGTGACATCTTGCTAAAGCGAAATCTTGCCTCTGTTGCATCTGGGTGCATTGGTGTGGCTCCTTCATCCAACTCACTATTAGCATGTGCATGGTCTTCTTGGTTCAATCGAACTAGAAACACACTAATGCATATTGTCTGTGTTGACCTTCAAGTGTGTGCTAGTAGTCATGCACATCAACTGTCAACTACATCCTCAACTCTAGTTTAATTTGCTTCTTCTCTTTGCCTTGGTGAGTGTGCTGAATGGGTTGGATCACATGTGTGCGCACAATGACATGCATGTTGTCGAATCCCTTGCATGCGATCAACAACACTGCTCACCATGTCTGCTTCATGCCAGTTGCTAGGATGGATCTATAATTTGTACAGGTGTAATTTCTTCTCTGAGAGCATGTTGCACCTCCTATTATTCTTATTCTTGTTGCAACTCATTCGCTTGTCTGTGCAGCTCATGTTCTTCCTTGAGTTTCTCATTTAACACATGCAACTCCTTCTTTGCTCCTTTCTTTGTATTCGCACGATCTCCATGTCACGCCGTCACCTTATAGCCCGAGTCTCCAAATTTTCTTTCATCATTAGTGGATCTACTTGATCTTGCAACTTTGTTCTGCCTCTATGTTGTCAACAACCTTCCTCTCGCATTTGTTGCATTCAATATGCTTCCTTCAACTGATGTTCATGATGCTACTCACTGTGATGTTGCTGCCATCATATCTTGATGTCCTTGTCTATGAACAACTTGATGTCTTCATGGGTAAGCAAGTTCACAGACACTTCATCAACTTCATCCCCAAGTGTACTCTAAATGGTGTCTTCGTCTCTGCTCCCTTGGAAACCATCATACATGTACTGTTAAGAGGCAGATGAACACCTGCAATATCTAAAGACATGGAAACAGTCATGGAAAGCAATCTATCAATAGAAAACCAAAATGAACTTGAGAACATACTTGCAACATACCTGGGTGACCAATCATGAAGGTTAAGCAATTTCCGTCGAGAGGTCGGGATACTGACTTCCAAGAATACACAAGGCACAGTCTGGGCTGCTGGAAGGTTGACTGATTACTAGAACTACACAATGCACAATCCAGTTTGGTTGTTGACTACTGGAATTGCGCAATGCACAATCTCAGTTGGCAGGCTCAGTGACTGCATTGTGCAATTTTCTAGGCCAACAGTCATTGTCCCTTAGAAATGTGTGAAACAGTCCTAGAGGACAGTGCCTAGGAAGAAATGTGCATTTTCGGAGAGGAAGACATAGCCTTTTATCCCCAGATTGTGCAATGATGTCTCAATGAAGGCAGAGTCCGAGCCAAGGTTGGCCAGACTCGCGAACAGTCAATTGAAAGAAAATATGACAATGAATGAATGAAGACACTAAGTGAAAGTAGAAGTGATTGAAAGTGCATGAAAACATTGAATGAAATATTCAATAAACATATTAACATGCTTGTGGGTGAAGCGAGTCTCCGAATCAGTGACTATTCGTGCAAAAAAATTTCATGCATGCGAGAATAGTGAGATAGCAATGAAAACTAAAACAGTGCTGCTAAAAGTTAGTATGTATCAAAACAATAGCAAGCACTCATAGAAATAAAGCATACAACATTCATACAAAGTGAAACACAAAAAGTGCTAGAAATGCAACACAAGACATAGAAAGTGGGCTTACCACAAAACAACTGAGTTGAATGTGCCGACAACTTGTAGATGCAATGTGGGATGTCAAAGCTGCAAGGTTGATGTGAGGAATGAGATTTGTAGTGTCTGGTTGATGAGTTTTGATAAAATCAAGGTTGTGATGTGCATGCCACAAATATAGGGCAAGTGACACTTGGTGGGAGGTTTCTAAAATGATCCTTGCACTCAACCTCCAACTGGCAAAAATAGATCCCTGAAACATGGGATGCCTTTCCATGATGACTTGGGAGAAGTAGCCCATGCATGCAAGTCTGTTTTGCTCGGTCCTAGAGGGAACCAATCAACTCAGCTGCACATGCAAGAAAATGCTCAACTACTGGGAGAAAATGTGCATTTTTGGCGAGGAGCTGGGTTGACTGCTTAGAAGATTTGCACAATTTATAGGCATAGCAGCTAACTACTGCTCAGATTTGCGCAAATTCTGGGCTGAGCAGCCCAACTAGGAAGGATTGCACAATTTTCTGGCTGAAACTTACTTAGCATAATTGCGCAATTACAGGGCCTAGCAGGCTGCTAGTTAGGATTGCACAATTTCTGGAGGGAAGGCTAGTTGCCCTCCAGATTTGTACAAATTCTTGAATGAGATGCTCAGCCTACTGCTGGACAAGTCCAGATGAAAAACTTGTGAGGGGAATACATCAAGGTTTGATCAACAGGTTTTATTTCTGCAAGAAAACCACTGGAGCTTGCGTTCTTGATGAAGCAAGACATGCTACTATGAAAGGTTGGTCGGGAGGCTCCAAAACAAAGCTAAGGAAAAATTTTGGAGGTTGGTTGTAGCCACTACAACAAGATTACAGACACTATCAACATATGAACTATATAATTATCATCATTATTAATAATAGTTGACCATGATTAAATTTGGTCAACCCTATAATAATATTATTAAATTAATAAAGTTTGTTCACTAACAATAATAATAATAATAAGGTTGACTATACTAGTATTATTGTTATATGATTGAATATATTATTAATAGTTGATTATGATAAAATTGGTCATCCCTCTATTTACCATAGTTAACAATACTTAACCTTGTTCACTTATAGTCATCCTTAGTGAATGTAACTCAACCATATTTAACTATAGTCAACAAGGTGAACCTTAGCCAACCAAAATAAACCTTGCTCAGTCATAGTCAAAGTTTAAAAATATTTAATAATAATACTATAAATAGAGTATTCCCTATGAAAAGAAAATACATTTTTCATAAACACACCTAGATGTGTGCATTCATCATCCAATATCCATGTATGGAAAAGTATAATTACGTAACACATATTCTTATAAAGCATTCAAAATGATTATCCCAAAAGAAACTAAATGTGTAGAAAAACTAAAAAAGAAGGAAAACAAAATGAAACTATAATACAATTGGAAGATCAAGAAATGTATACATCACTTATCTTCTTGTTCATTCCTTTCTTTTCATGAACCTATTGCCATTCCCTAACTTTGGGGTCCACTAGAACTAGATTCATATTGCACATGAATGTCTCTGGAGGATGCACTTTATCCTAGTGTAAGTTATCTGATGTGTGATCACACTTTGTTCCCATTGAGCCATCCTCCTTTTGTGCTATGATTTGGCTCATAATTTGTTGTTATATCCGTCTCATTTAGATCTAGCGTAGTATTTTCATTCTTATCCTCGGTACCCCCATCTTATTTTATAGGATTATTCATATTGTTGTTTTCTCCTTCATCAAAGGAATGTGGATATGAAAAATGACAACCCTTTGGATTGGGCAACCTTTTCTCTTTTATGTTATTTCTAGCCTATGGTCATGTGTTTTAAATATGTCATGTTTAAAAACAAAAACAACATCACAATGTTGTATTCTCATAGTCTAATCTTATGTCCGCTAAGAATTTTGATGTTTCAAATTTATGTGATCCGATAAACATTTCTCAAGTCAATCTCCTCACATATTATAGCAAAGGTAAAAATACCTTTCTATATTCTTTCCATATCCCACTTTTACAATTTTCCAAAAGCATTTCCAATTCCCTCTAAAATTAGAGGGTTCCAAAACTAGAGGGTTCCAAAAGAGGAAGGGGAACGTTTGGGAACCTCAACCAAACCGACAGTGTTGTAACTACCATTTTTATTGCATCAAATTCTAGAAACTATGGTCTAGCTATACCCGAAAAACCTGGCCCACCATTTAATGCAAAATCTAAATCCTTTCATGTGTCTGTTAGGGTGCAACCCTAACCCCCTTATTTATGTAATAGGGTCGATTCATAGTTATAGTTAGTTAAAGAGTCAATAAAGCCCATATTAATAATTGTAAGTGGTTGACCCGCATTTAAAGAAAGGGACCACAGTTAGTTGCAAATGGGCCATGGTATTAGATATATGGTATTAAGAAAACCATGGTACTGACCCATGGTATTGCATGTATGAATCCTATATAAAGGATAAAGACTCCCCATTGAGGAGTGTCATGTCTTATTTTGTAATCGAGCCTTGCTCTTGTAGGTTGACCCCTTGAAGAGGCAAGTGAACATTGCTTTCATCTCTGAATAATAAAATACATGATGTTATTTCTCGTTTTGTTCTATGTTATGGATTGTGTTTCTTTGTATATTTGGTATTCTGGTTTCTTCCCGCAGGTCAAGAGAATAACAAGTGGTATCAAACTGCTTTCCAAGGCCGGTGGTATCTCCATTTTTAACAGAATATTTTTTTGGCTAGAGACGTGTTCCAGCATCTTTAAATCATGGGATCTGTCATTGAGCGCATAAACCTGCAGCTTTGGGGAGGCATGCACACAAGAATTATAAGAGGTGTTCACACTTGTTGGAATTCCTTGTAACCCCTGTGGGTACCCCTTCGAGTAGTAGTGCATTAGACAGAACTGCGCACGGACTGTCTTCCAAGTACCCTACGGGTATATAGGAAGCCCCCTAGGCTCACCTAAAACCTTACCGTAGATAAACCGCCGACCATCTTGCTGCTATAGTACACCGAGAACAACACTCGGGGAGATTGCTTGCACGTACGATAAGGTAGTCGGGTAGTACGGATAAGGGTACGGTTGATCCTCCTTAGTTAGTGCCCTAAAAGATTGGGCCGAGTACTACTGTTGGACCCTTGTGTATATTTCGATCTGTAGCACTTGACACTCCTTGAGACCATAGTTCCCTCATCTCTCTAAATATTTCCCATTATCTTCTTTGCCAGATTAGATCTAGCAGTTGGGGTTCTTTTGCCACTGCAACAATCAGTTCCACCAGTTCAGAGTCTACCGCCACAGTACCATTCAAATCTAGCAGCTAGGGTTCTGTCGCCACCATAGCCTAACTCACATTATATAGTTGAGGGTTTCACAGATAACTCTAACCATTTTTGCAGGGAGGCTGGTGGCTCCTATACCCAGGGGTGATTCTCGTAGGACATTGGGTAGGATTAACATTTCTAGAAATTTCCCACTACAGTATTGATAAGTAGGAAGTAAAACTCCTTTCAGAGTTTAAAAAAAAGTCTAAGGCCCTCCCGAGACGCTTATAAGAGACTTAGCCCATGAGAATCAGGATGACGAGCTGAGCATGGTGGTACTATTCACTTGTCAGCTCCAATTTTTGGGTGGTCCCAAATTATTTCAAAGTGATGAAAAGTGACCAAGATCTGTGTATGGTAGAAGCCAGAGCTCAAGTCATGGCCAATGAGAAGATCGAGCCCCTTGAACACAGGTTTGATTCATTCTAGAGCCTAATAGACAAGATGCAACAATTCATGGACCAATTAAAACCGAGCAGGTCAGGATTGCATCAAGAGGCACATGGTAATGATGAAGACCTCGAAGGAGAATCTAGCCATCATATTCACTTCCATGGAAATCACCAACATTCCCACCCTCGACCACCCAAGCTGGACATGTACAAATTTGATGGCTCTAATATGGAAATATGGGTAGAACAAATGGAACAATATTTCACTTTGAATCACATCGTAGATGAGGAAACCAAACTACGAGGCCTTTACTTGAACCAAGAAAGATGGAAATGGTGGTAGTGGCATCAAAAATGCTATCTAAGGACAATTACTTGGTAGGTGTTTTCAAAATCTGTTGAGCCTCGAAATTACCTTCCCCTTGACATTTGTTCTCACCTTTTTCTCTTGTTTTCTCATAAGACTATAGATCCAATCAATGATAAATTCTAGATTTTGTCTTAGGAAAGCATTAAAATGATCACCATATTATATTTTCATGTTGCCATTTTAATGGTTTTTTGCAAATTAGCTATAGAATGCAGCCTATTCTGCATCTAACTATGGGTTTCGTAGCTACTCTCATGGTTTTGCAGGTTACAGATGTCAAATAAAGAACTAGGCCACATGGGTATTTCCAGAATCATCTCCACATGGATTCTATCCTATTCACTCGAACCAGATTGACAGGAAAGCATGCCTAAATTGAGGGTCAAATATGGAGTCAAATACATTATCTAGAAGTAGTAGGACTCTTGATTTTCTCTTTCGTAGCTAATCAAGAGTCTAAAAGTTCTTTTGAAGATTTAATGTAGATTAAGCCACTTGTAGCTAATCAAAATTTGAGGAGTTAATGTAGAATAAGAGACCTGTAGTTGATCAGAAGTTAAAGAGTCTCATTACAATTCGAATTAAGCAACTTGTAGCATGTTTTTCTAATTCAAATTAGCCACCTGTGGCAAGATTGTCTCTTAGACAATTATGTTATTTTCTTATAAATATCAGTTGAATGAAATCGAGAAGTAGTTAGAAGCTAGAAGGAATTACAGGATTTTGTTAATACTCTGTATTCAGACTTCATTTTGTTGATAATACAAACTATGTTTTGTCAATGGTGGTTTAAAAGTGCATCTTTAGCTAGCTAGGATCCAACCACATCAGTTGCAAAGGGCCCTTGCACTGAAGGAGGTTTTTCACTTGTTGTTTTCAGTTTAATTTCTATTACTCTGTTTTCTACAAGTCTGTTTTCTCTAATTTTGTTCCCATTTCAGTTTGTAACCAATAGTGTAAGGATAAATCACAACTATGCAAGTATTGTTCTTTTGAGATATTGTATGAAAAATGATTGATTGAAGAATGAAGTAATGAGAATACACAGTTGCTTAGTTTCTTACTGTTTTGTTACTCATTTTCTTAACATAGAACTATCAATTAGTTGTATTAATAGATGTTCTCAAAACCATTTCGAAATAATGATAATTCTAACTTAAATGGTTAAATATCTAATTCATGCAATGATTGAGCTTATGCAGCACATTGTTAGTTTTACATGTTATCTTTTCTTTTTTGTTTTCAGGTCATTACTTAGTTGCATCACTTGAAATTCTAAAAAATCATTTCAAGGAGATTGATTCTATCCTATTCCAAAATTGAATGGTTGAATGGCTAAATGAATGCAATTATTGAATTACCTTCTACATCAGTATCACTTTTGGTTTTAAAAATTAGATCCATGGATTAGGACTAAATGGTAGGATAAGATAGATGGTATGTTTTTCTTATTAGTTTCTAGCTAGTTAAAATTGTTTTTGGTCCATTTTTAGGAGATTAGACTAACTTAGGAACCTATCCTTTCCTTTAAAACTCATTAGATCCATGTAAAGCTCTCATATATTGTATATTCTTAGACATCAAAGAACGGAAACCCCTAAAACAAACATAAAAATTCAAAACAACAAAGTAAGAGAAAATTTAACTAAGCACATATAGTGCATCACACTTCGTCAGCCTACAAACCTCGATTGATAATTCATGCAAGAAATTTAGGACACTAAATTGACTAAACAAAATCCATTTGTGACCGCTTTGAGTGTGAATCTAATTTGTTGGGTTGTCTTACTAAGCTCAAATAGACATGCATAGTAAACAACTATATTACAATCTTTGAGACATTGGCCTTCTGCACAACAGGTCTAGGAGATGAATTCTACTTTGAATGTTTTATAAGTGGTCTCAAAGAAGCCATCCAAGGCCACGTTTGGATGCACCACCTAGCCACATGGATGGAAGCTTGCACAAATGCTATCGACGTGGAACGTGCTTTAGCGGCCCAATTGCCTCATCCAAATTTCATAGCCAAGGGACGCCCCACCCAGGCTTAGGGAACTACCCAAACACTTAAGGTTCAAAAGGTGTCCCCCATAGAAATGGCTGAAAGAAGAAATAAAGGATATTGTTACTATTGTGATGACAAATACTCCCCGCTACATAAATGTAAGGAACACAAATTCTTTCAAATTGATGTTACTGATCATAGTTCATTTGAGGAAGCCCCACCCTTTGAGGGACCAGAGGAGGAAGATTAGGACAACTAGTAGGACAATGATCTCCTAGCTACACCAGAAGAACTAGTTATCTCGCTCCATACTTTGGCAGGAATTTCCTCTCCCCAAACTCTCAAAATCAAAGGTTTTATTAAACATCACCAGGTAGTAGTAACGATTGATAGTGGCATCACACATAACTTTATCCATCAGAGAGTCACAAAAGTTGTTCATTGTTTTGTTAGAGAAATCTCCAATTTCCAGGTCCAGATTGACGATGGGGGGACAATGAAATGTGAAGGCCATTATGAAAATATCAAACTTGAGATGGGAGATTACCACCTAAAGACCCACATGTTTTCCATCAACATGGGTGGTTGTGACATTGTCTTGGGCACTGAATGGCTCTGTACACTAGGACCAATCACAATGGATTTCCAGGAGTTAGATATGAGCTTTAAGCATAACGACCACATGCATACCCTCCGTGGACTCCAAGAAAGCCCTACTTCTATCATCAACTCGCATTGAATGGAAAAGTTGTTAAAAAAGGTTCATCATGGAGTTATCACCCAATTTAATGCCATCCAAGCCATCGAGCCCACTACTCTTCATATTCATCCTCAGATGCGACCGGTCTTAAACAACCACCCACAGGTCTTTGACAAACTTCACGAGCTTCCACCCTCTAAAGGGGAACATGGTCATACCATTACTTTGGTCCCAGGGGCACAACTACCAAATGTGCACCCATATAGATACCCATTCGCCCAAAAGAATGAAATTGAAAAAATCATCAAGGAACTCCTGGAAGCCAGTGTAATTCGTCCTAGCATCAGTCCTTATTCATCACGTATGGTCATGGTGCTCAAGAAAGATGGGGAATTGTGCATGTGTCTAGACTTCAGGGTCCTCAACAAGCTCATGGTCAAAGATAAAACCCCTATCCCAGTTGTTGATGATTTACTGGGTGAACTAAATGGTGCTCAATTACTTACTAATCTAGATCTTTGCTTAGTCTATCACCAAATATGCATGAAATAAGTAAAAATTACCAAGACTGTTTTCCAAACTCATGAAGGCCATTATGAGTTCCTGTTCATGCCATTTGGTCTCTGCAATGACCCATCGACTTTCCAGAGCCTCATGAATCACCTCCTCAAACCATATCTCAGAAAATTTGTCCTCATTTTCTTTGATGACATTCTCATCTACAACCTCAACTGGGAGAAACATCTTCAGCATGTAGACTTGCTCTTGCAGCTGCTCAGGAAGCATAAATTATTTGTCAAATTGTCCAAGTGCTCTTTTCGCATGGACGAAGTCGAGTATTTGGGCCACATTGTGGGGCGTGAAGGTGTCAGGGTGGATCCAAAAAAGATCCAGGAAATGTAGGATTGGCCCCACCCAAAGACTTTGAAGAGTTTGAGAGGATTCTTGGGTTTCATCGGCTACTATCGCAAATTTTTTCACAATTATTGTCGCATTACTAGACCCCTCACTCACGTTCTCAAGAAAAATTCATTCTTTTGTAGTGATGAAGCACAACAGGCATTTATGGCTCTCAAAGAGGCCATGTATTCTACTCCCGTATTGGCACTACCCAAATTCACCGAATCTTTTGTGATTGAATGTGATGCTTCAGGTATGTGTATTAGGGTTTTCTTAATGTAGGAAGGTCGACCCTTGGCCTTCACCAGCCAACAACTAATTGGGAAACATCTAGGACAATCGACCTATTAGAAGGAGATGATGGCCATCTTATATGCAGTGGATACCTAGTGCCCATGCTTATTGGAGCAGTGTTTCTAAATCTGCACAAACCATCAAAGCCTCAAATATTTTTTGGAGCAACGACCATCCTCGCCCAACAAAATAAATGGCTGACCATAATGATATGATATGATTATGAGATAATTTACAAGAAAGGGCATGAAAATGTCATAGTGGATGCTTTATCATGCCAATTTGAGGACAACACCGTGCTAGCAATCTCTCTTCCCATTCCAGATTGGATTGAAAAAGCTCACAAGGAATGTTTTTCACATCCTTCACTCTACCAACTCATTAATAATTTGCGAGAAGATCCTAATTCCACAGTGGGATACTCTTGGAAGGATGAGATTATTTGCTACAAGGATAGATTAGTGATATCACTGACATCCACCCTCAAAACAGGAATTTTGGTAGAGTTGCACTCATCTCCCATTGTAGATCATGTAGGCTTTCAAAATACTTATGCTCACACTCGTCGCTCCTTCTTTTGGACATGCATGAAAACTAACATTCTTACTTTTGTAGATGAATTTGATGTGTGTCAGCACCACAAAGGAGAAACAGTCAAGTCCCCAAGCACTTTACAACCATTGCCCATCCCTGCCTCAATCTGGATGGATGTTTCTATGGATTTCATTACTGGTCTTCCGAAGTTAGGCAACAGTCACCATGGTGGTTGCGGACAAACTTTCTAAGTATGCTCATTTTGGTGCCCTACCCCACCCATTTACACCCACTTTTGTGGCTCAAACTTTCATGGATTAAATCTTCAAACTACATGGCATGTCCACTTCCATTGTGTCTGATCATGACCCTCTCTTCACCAGTAACTTTTGGCAAGAATTTTTCAAGATGCAAGGCACCCAACTCCAACTAAGTACTTCCTATCATCCCCAAAATGATGGTCAAACTAAAGTAGTCAACAAATGTCTAGAGACCTACCGCAGGTGCTTCACTTCAGAAAATCAACATCAATGGGTATAGTGGTTACCTCTAGCTAAATGGTGGTATAATACTAACTATAGAGCCGCCACCAAGATGACTCCATATGAAGTAGTTTATGGTCAACTCCCCCTTTCACCTAGTTCTTATATCCCTGGATTCTCTAAGGTGCAAGTAGTGGATCAAATCCTAGAGAACCGTGCAACCATGCTAGCCCATCTCAAAGATAATCTCCATGAAGCTAAGAATCGCATGAAGCAACAAGCAAACCAACATCGTTCAGAGCGCACATTTGAAGAAGGGGATAAAGTATTCTTGAGGTTGAAACCATACAAGCAAACATCACTCAAAGACAAGGGTCATCATAAATTATCTCCAAAATTCTATGGACCTTATCAAATACTGTAGTGCATTGGAGAAGTAGCCTACAAGCTATCCTTGCTACCCACTACAAAAATCCATCCTGTCTTCCATGTATCTGCCTTAAGAAAGTGGTGGGGAAAAATTGTAGAATTCAAACCAGTCTACCTAGATTGGTTGAAGAAGGTTCAATCTGGCTCCAAACTAAATAGGTCCTTGACATGTGAGAGTGACATCTACGTGGCTGCATGATCAAAGAAGTCCTCATCAAGTGGAAAGACACCTCTCTAGAAGATGCGACCTGGGAACCAACCACTATTCTTCAGTATTTTCTGTAGCTTCAACCTTGAGGACAAGGTTGTTTTTAAGTGGGAGGGAATTTTAGGGTCCAACCCTAACCCCCTTATCTATGTAATAGGGTCGATTCATACTTATAGTTATTTAAAGAGTCCATAAAGCTCGTATTAACAATGGTAAGTGGTTGACCCCCATTTAAAGAAAGGGACCATAGTTAGTTGCAAATGGGCCATGGTATCAGATAGATGGTATTAAGAGAACCATGGTACTGACCCATGATATTGCATGTATGAATCTTATATAAAGGATAAAGACTCCCCATTGAGGAGTGTCATGTCTTATTTTGTAATCCAACCCTACTCTATTGGAGGTTTCCCCCTCGAAGAAGCAAGTGAACATTTATTTCATCTCTGAATAATAAAATACATGTTGTTATTTCTCATTTTGTTCTATGTTCTCGGTTGTGTTTCTTCCTATATTTGGTATTCGGGCATCTTCTTGCAAGGCAAGAGCATAACATTGTCAATTATATAATGAAAAAACCCTTAGAACATAAATATATGTCACAGTTGTGAGTCGAGGAGGAGAAAACCCACTGGTGTAAGTCTTCTGATTTGAGTCATAAAGCATTAAATATGCATATAACCGCCTTGGAGTAAACAGAATTGAATAAAGCATTTACTATAGGAAATTTTACTTCCAAGGCATATGGCTACTCCATTAGGTCAACACTATAGGGGCTTTGTAAGCTTTGTGAAATATTTGAAGATGAAGGTGACATCCCTTTCATAACGTCTTTGAAAGTCAAAGATTTCTCATTTGATTTCTTGGATCCTAAAGTTTGATACCGAGAGGACCCTGCTCTTAATCTTGTGTTTAAAATTAAAATTGTGTTTCTGCTAATTTATACTTTTGGATATGGTAAGAATGATTGAAGACCTTTCCACCATATTGAAGAACTTTTAGTCTTGTGTTTAAAATTAAAATTGTGTTTCTGCTAATTTATACTTTTGGATATGGTAAGAATGATTGAAGACCTTTCCACCATATTGAAGAACTTGATGATTTACAAATAATCCCCATTTCTTTTCAATCGTTTGTTTTAAAAAAACATAGAGCCATATTTTATGACCAATAAAATATAGGATTTTTCACTAAAGTTCTTAATAAATATCTAGAAATTTATCTACTCCCCAATGCTCAAGCTGCGCATACCTGTCATGGTGGGACAAACCAAACCTTTCGGGACAAAGAATAAAACCACCCATGACACTTGGAGACATAGCATAATTTTTTATTCACAATGGAGAGAACATAAGGCTCAAAGCGATGCCTTATTGTGCATTCCAATCACGATGATATCAGATCAATAAGGACCCACTCTCAGAAAGTTGCATTTGAATTCTTGGGCATACTTCTAACCATGACACTGCATACGATAGACCCATCCACCTCCAACTTGATCCACAACTCCCTTTTTTCCAATACCATAGTGAAAGCGTGAGATAGATTCCCCTTTGTTCATCCCATCCAAGGGAGAAAAAACCACTGCAAGTCAAGTAGTGATGATCGGATAACAAATCTAGAGTGAACAAACCCTAATGATGGTTCTGCTATCCACTTTTTCCTTAGTCGAGCAAGGAATTTCAATAAAAAAAACATTATAATATTAATTTATTTAATGTTTAGTAATAGTAATATTAATAAAGTTAATGTCATAATATAATAAAAAGTTATAAGCTAAAATAATATTTAATAATATCAATAATAATAATAACACTCAGGTAGACTATATTATTATTAGTGTATGATTGAATATTAATGGTTAATTATAATTAAATTTGGTCAAACTCTATAATAATAATATTAGGGTTTTGATTTAAGGTTTAGTATCTAATAATAATATTAGGGTTTGCGAATAAATTTTAATATTTAATAATGCTTAATAATAAAAATATAACATTAAGGTTGACTTACTATTATTATCATTATTATACGATTGAATATATTATCTGGGGTGCTTTCATCGTTCTCCCTGGTGCCTTCCATTTCCCCTTGATCGAGTGGTTTTCTTTTGGTTTTTCTCTCGTCCTTCGCCTCTTGGGTCTATTTGTCGCCTTTCCCGGTTGATGGAATTTCTTTTTGTAGTCATCCTAGTTATATAATCTGATCAAATATATAAATTTATATTTAGATATATCGTTAGTGATTTTATATTCTTATCTATATATTTATTTCCTCTTTTGTTTATCTTGGTAATCGCTAGTATTATTATTCTTCTTTATTTTTAGATTTATGGATTTTTATATTTAGTTTTAAATATATATCACTTTAGGTTTAAGTTAAATTGGATTTTGATTTGTTTGGAAGACTAATTAGCATTGAATGATTTTATAAGGTTAATTTTATTGATTCTTGGGTCTACTTTTATTTTATTCGGTTTATGGATTTTTATTTTTAGTTTTATTTATTTAGTTAGTTATTTATTTTTA
>APFE030617182.1:90215-101240 GCA_000404065.3 Pinus taeda | reverse complement strand
ATGTGTTGTGCTTCAGGAGTATCCAGTCTGAAAATGTATGAAACGTGGTACCTGGAGGAGAGAATATTGTAGGTCGGCGCCTACGTACTAGTATCTTAGCTAGTACAAGAACTATGGTAGGTTGTAGCTCCCTTCCAGGAGAGACTGGAGAATGAGAGAGGGTTGTAGCTCTCTGCAAGTAGAAGGCTGCGTATTGGTATAAGACTGCACCAGTATAGAAATATTGTAAAAGGATTTTCTTATTAAGAAGAAGATTGAGATGACTTGCAGCAGGTGGTTTTCTCCCACATTGGGTTTCCACCTTATATCATGGTGTTCATGTGTGTGGCTTGTGTGTGATGGTCTGTTCTATTTTACTGCACCTGTTTACTGTTAATATGGTTGATAATGTTATAATGCACTCATTAAGGATCCACTAACTGAATCATAAGAAGTTGTGGAAGTAGCATATATGAATCTGAATATGGAAATGAAAAAGTTTTATTGATGTGATAATACTGATTCACCCCCCCTCTCAGTATTATTTCCAACAATTGGTATCAGAGCAGGTCCTTTTGTAGAAGCTTGATCACTTGAAGGAGATCCTTGGAACAATGGGAAAGAAGCTTAAGAAGAAAGCCCATAAGCAGAAGAAGACCTCTCAAAAGAACTATGACAGTGGGAGAATCGATTGGGGATTAGGTGTAAGAAGCTCTTCAGATTCAGAATCAGATTCAGAATCAGTTCAGAATGAAGATGAACTATCAGGTATGAATTTGCTATTCTCTGATGTTCCAGCTATCTATCCACTTGGAAAAGATGAAAGTGATAGCGAAACAACTGAATTTTCTCTTATGGGTGAACAAGAAAGATATCAAATAGAGGCAGAATTTAAAAGACTTTCAAACAAAATCATAGATCCAAAAGGGAATGTGACTTCAAAGAAGAAGCTACCAAACTAAAAGCCAACTAGAAGAAGGAAACAAGGTAAGGAAGTTATTCAAGGACAAATATCAAAAGTTGCAGGATGAAGTAACATCATTAAGAAATGAAGTCAATGAAAGAAGCACAACCATCAAGAAACTCAGAGATAGATCCAGTTACTATGAAAGTCCTTGAAGCCAACGATCCGCTCGCTAAAAGAAGATCTTGAAGAATCAAAGAAACAAAATAAAGATCTACTCCAAGCTATTGAAAAACAAGAAAACGAAGTCATCAGTTTAAAATCTCAGCTAGAATGTGCCTTCAGAATTCGTCAAATGCAGCAGGATCTGAATGAAGAACAAGAAAAGGAGATACTCAAACTAAGGCAACAAATGGAAGAAGGAAGAAAGTCTGAAGAAATCTGGAAGAAGAAATGTCTAGAAAAGGAGGAACAACTTCAGGTTGAGGTAAATATCTTGAAAGGTAAATTAGAAGATAAGGATAAGCTTTTACGATTTCAAGATAGTACTAACGTCTTGGATGATATTCTTAATAGTCAAAGGTCTCCTGCTATCAAAATTGGTCTTGGTTTTCATGAATCTATTGAAGGTGAATCTAGTTCACAATGTAAGACAAGGGACTCGACTGCAAAATCTGAAATGGCCAATAAGGAGATGAAAGGTCAATCTCATCATCAACCAAGGAAAGAAATTCTTCAAAGAAAATCTTCTACTCCTCCTATGAATAATGTTGAATGTTATGTATGTCATAATCTTGGGCATGTTGCAGCCAGACGCAGAAGAAGAAGGTTACATGACCATCATGTAGAAATATCATCTCATTCAAGGTACTTTAATGGATATTGCTTTGCTTGCAATACGTTTGGTCACAGAGCTGTTGATTGCTATAGAAGAAATATGAGACATGTAAGATGTTACACTTGTAACAAGCTTGGAAATATAGCTAAGGAATGCAGGAACAAAGTATGGGCACCATACCAAAAGGAGAAAACATCATCATCACACTTGAAGATGTGGAAGAAGAAAGAAGTACAGTCAGAAAGAGGCGGCACAGCACAACATACAGTCATAACAGAATAAGAGGAAGTTGGAAGTGTAAAACTTCAGTGTCCTAAATCTCATATGCAAGTTTCTTAAAGAGAAGTCATGCATATACGTGAGTTGGTTATGGCATAGTCGCGTATATGATTGGTTGAGGAAAGGCAGTAAGGACAGGTTCAGGAAAAGGATAAGTTATGATTCGATTTATTTGCGTTGTTTGATAATGGTTACAATTTGCTGATGATGTGTGGAAATGATAGTTAGAAATGTTTTGTTTCTAATGATGATGTCTTGATACTTCTTGCATATGCATGATCAGATCTGACAGTAAATAAGATGGCACAGGTTTAGGGGGAGCATGTGCTTTTAATGCATTGTTGGCATTATAGTTTATAGTCCTTGGTGATGATGCTTATATGGATAAATGATTCATCTTGCTATGATATGGTTATGAGTTCTTCAGATGATTCTTGGGGTTACATAGTTGATATTTAGATCAGATTTGTGGTTGATTCTCTAATGGTTCTTACATGGTGATCTTCATAAGGATAAGGAGAAGTACATAGCTTGAATTCACATCTTCTTTACTTGATGATGAGTCACTCATATGCTGTTGTCGCCATATGCATAAAGATCATATGATTGTTCTTAGCACACATATGGATGAGGATTGTGGCTGGATACATGGATGATTATTCAAAGTTGCATTGTTGGAGATATGATGATGATGAGTTCTTACCTATATGATGATAGGTTGTTTCGTACATATGTTGATTGATGTAGATATTCCCAATTGATGATACTTGGTCCATGCAGATCTGGATGGCTATGGTGTTTCTCACATATGATAGAATGATTCTGTATATACAGAATTCTATTCAAAAGGATGAGTTGATACGGACATACCTTGATGACTCATGCACTAATACAAGTTGCTGGTGACAGATGCTATGGAGAAGATCATACAGTGTCGTTGCTGATGTTTATTATGATCTTATTTAGGTGTTTGGTCTCTGTTATAAATGTCATGTATATAATTCGATGTAAAAGTCATATCAAGACTCATGATGTAATAGTGTGTCTCTATCTATTGTAGTCATTTGATGAAATATTTCATTCATATCAAGGTCATGTAATGGCCTATGTTGGTTTCCCCACTATGCCTGAGATGAATGATGTAATGTACTTGGTTGTCATTTTCTGGTATATCCCCACTTGGTTGGGAGATGGGTGTATGTATGAGTCCTTGGTGATAGGAAGGTCATTTATGATAGAGTCACGTTCTTCTTGTAAAACATCTTTTTGCAGAGCTTGCTTATAGTCAGGGGGAGCCTGAACAACACACCTCAGCAGAGTAGAGATTTCAGCATGAACTCAGAGGAAGCATGGTCAAAGTAGTACACCTTGGCATATACAAAGTGGGAGCTCATTCAGAGATTTCAGCAGGTACTCAGGGGGAGTATGGACAGCGGAATGCATATCAAGGAAAGAGCATATCTTGGTCCGCCCTTTGCCCTTGATGTCAAAGGGGGAGAGTGAGTTGGTATTGTTGCCATCAAGTCCAAAGGAAGAGATTGTTGGCATTATGATGCATGTGTTGTACTTGATGGCAATCCACTCATAGAAGAACATCTCACCTATATATAATCAGATAAATCTACAATAAGAGATATCAAATGTGATAGAATACATGACAGTGCAAAGGAATCAGATGATGAGTCTACGTGTGACAAGTTAGTTTTGCCATCAAGTCCAAAGGGGGAGATTGTTGGCATTATGAGACAAGTGTTTTCCTTGATGGTAAATCATACAAGTGGCAGATCATAGTGCAACATGCCAGTAGCAAAGATTGATGATCAACCTCTCAGAATGGAAGAAAATAAGATACCCGCATGTGATCCTAAGATAAGCTGCGGACCCACAGGTATGCCGACCAAGGGGTGCGGACATACCCGCAGGTTCTCCGTTCAGAAGGTGCGGACCCCAGTTTCACTCTCTCTAATGCATAAAAGCGTGTGCACATGGGAATCTTCATGAATGGTTCATGGTATTGATCTAAATGTATTGATCCCAAGTATTGGGTTCATGGTATTGTGTTATTATGGTTTTAGACCATGGTATTGTGAAAGGCTTGCCTATAAAAAGGAAAGGAGATCATTTGGAAGCGGGGACTTATGGGTTGAATATCTTAAGGTGATCTAGATCTGAAATTCTTGTGATCGGTTGGTGAGTGATAGCTAGATCTAAATCAAGGAGATTTCTGTAAACCACTGATAAGTCGCAATCTCATTGGCGCATGATCAGATCTGTTGATCGGATTGACTGTGGCACATTGGAGGACTGTTAATTTGGCCCTAATCAGAGGTCTGCAGGCGATCCACAACTCAAGTGCGGAGGTACGCAGTGAAGCAGAAGGCACAGGTGCGGAGGTACGCAGCACAACAGAAGGCGCAGGTGCGGATACCCACAGAGCAGCAGAAGGCGCAGGTGCGGATACCCGCAGAGAAGCAGAAGGCGCAGGTGCGGATACCCGCAGATGTCTAGCGGTCAAGTTGCGGACCCTGCTTGAAATTAGCTTTAACTACCTTTGAATATTCTGCAGGGTTCTGGGTGCATAATTGATGTCTGGTTACTAGTATTGAGTTCTGATAACAGCATGATTATGGTTGAGTGGATCAAGTTCTTAATGACTTATCTTTATGTGATCTGATGTACTAGATCTGGTTGATATCTCACATATTATCCTTGTATATGTATTGGTGTTTGGGTGATTGAGAAGATTGATTGATTATGTGCTTCAATGATATTAATGGGTCCAATATGAAAATTGGATGAAACGTGGCCTTTCAGATTATGTGTATCCAGTATGAAAATTAATGAAACATGGTACCCGAAGGAGAGAAGATTGTAGGCCAGCACCTGTGTACTAGTATCTTAGCTAGTACAAGAGCAAAGGGGGTGGTAGCTCCCTTGAAATCTTTGGAGCATTGTAGCAGGTAGCAGCCTGCGTACTAGTAAATGGATCGGCTAGTACAAGAATTATGAGGGTTGTAGCTCTCTGCAGGTAGAAGCCTGTGTACTGGTATAAGACTGCACCAGTATAGAAATATTGTAAAAGGATTTTCTTATTAAGAAGAAGATTGAGATGACTTGCAGCAGGTGGTTTTCTCCCACATTAGGTTTCCACCTTATATCATGGTGTTCATGTTTGTGGCTTATGTGTGATGGTCTGTTCTATTTTACTGCACTTGTTTACTGTTAATATGGTTGATAATGTTCTAATGCACTCATTAAGGATCTACTAACTGAATCATAAGAAGTTGTGGAAGTGTCATATATGAATTTGAATATGGAAATGAAAAAGTTTTATTGATGTGATAATACCGATTCACCCCCCCCTCTCAATATTATTTCCAACACCTGCTAACATTCTGCAAAAACCTTGACCTTTTACAATTTTAGATGGTTTGATTTCAATGTCATATTTTAGCTGGTTTAATACATCCCTTTGTATTAATATATTTCTCACTGCTAAGAATGGTACTACTACCTTGGTGTGGGTTTTGAGGAGAAAATCTCTGAAATTATTTACTGATTTGAAAACAACAAAAGCTTATTTTTCAACATTTGAATAGTTCAATTCATCGCACTGTAAATTGGAGCTAAAGAAAGAAATTGGTGCTTCGGCTTTATCACCATTGACCCGTGTTAATATAGCTGCATATGATTTCTCAGAAGCAAAAGTATATAAAATGAAATGATTAGAAAAATTTAGAGTTGGTAAAGAGGGAGCATTTATGATTGCTTGTTTAATCAAATCAAAGGCTTCATGCTCTGTATGTCCCCGTTTAAAAAGAAATTTTTTCTTAATCATGGATTGAAGAGGTAAAACAATTTGTGAAATGTCTGGGACAAATATTTTGACAAAACTTATCTGTCCTAGGAAAGATTGCATAGACTTTTTGTTATGAGGCAAAGGAATTTCAGAAATTTCTCTTATTCTATCAACGTCAATGTGAATCCCTTCTTTGGATACAATGAATCCAAGGAGTTTTCCTTCACTTAATGCAAAGAAATATTTCTTGGGATTAAGAGAAATTTTGTACCTTTGACAACGCTTAAAGATTTGTTTTAAATCTTTTAGATGATTATTGCACTTTTTGGAGTATACAGTGATATCATCTAAATAGATTACCATTGATTTGTTTACCAAACCTTTGAAAGCTATGTCCATGGCTCTTTCAAACGTTGCACCAGCATTTATTAATCCAAATGGCATCTTTTGATAGGCGTAGGTGCCCCATTTGGTTCTAAATGTAGTATTTAGCCGATCATTTGGACGTACTAGAATCTGATTATAATCTGAAAATCCATCTAGGAAAGAAATTAGTTATGAGCTTGAAACTGATTGCAATACCTGTTCCATAAGAGGCAAGAGAAGGTTGTCCTTCTGACAATATTTGTTGATATTGCAGAAGTCTATACATATTCGAATATCACCATTCTTTTTTCTGACTGGGACAAGGTTGGATACCCACCTGGAATGTATGACAAGGAAAATAATCTTGGCTTTCAGCAGTTTATTCAATTCAGATTTAATTTGATTTTCCAAATTGGGATGAATCTTTCGCAATTTATATTGCACAGGTTTCTCTTAGATGTCATGGGGATGGTATGTTGAATTATAAAAGTGTCGTATGTTTTAAGATATTCATAGTGTCAAGCAAAGCCATTCTTATATTTCTTCAACAAATGTATGAAGGCTGATTTTTCATCTGATGTAAGACCAAGGCCTAGATTGATATTTTGAGGTTTAAGGTTAGTTCCAAGATTAACTAATTCAAACCTCAAAGTTGAACTCTGAAGTTTTGAGTTGGTGGGTCTTTTGAATCTGTCCTTAAGGTCATATAAATCTTCTAGCTTAACAACAGACTCACAAATTGGTGACATTGTCGGGAATAGAAGGCCTAAATATCAATTCAATAGAAAAGCAACCGAGACTGTAATCTCCTGGTGTAATGACCTTGGAGGCCACATTAGCCAAAAGATCGGTGCTTGCATTTTGGAGACTTGCGATAGGGGAAATATTAAACGCTGTAAAGTGAGAAGTAAGGTCTTGGACTAATGATTGATAATGTTTAAAATGTCCAGACAAACAATGTATAGTATTTCTTACCTGCTTTATCACAATTTTTGAATCTCCAAACACTTTAATGTGTTTGACGTTAACGATGATGGCTTTATACAGACCTTGAACTAATGCTTCATATTCAATAGTGTTGTTTGTGAAATTAAATTCAAGTTTGCATGCTAACATAGTTTTTTTCCCCTTCTGGGCTAACTAATATGCATCCTGCTCCTGCTCCATCATTGGATTTAGATCCGTCAAAAAATAATTTCCAAAAGAAAGAGCTAACTACATGTTTATCTACAGAATTTATACAATTAGAAGTATATGTTTGACAAAAGTTTTCAGCTTGCGATATAATAGAATTTTCCAAGAAAGGTGAGGTATTTGCATTGAAATTTCCTAGAAATGATTCGACTGAGTATTTTCCAATGATGTTGTTGCTATACACGACTAGTTTGTTCTCTCCTAGTTTTGTAAAAATATACCTTTGATGTTTTTTGCGATCAACCCTTTTTTGATTTGGCTTGCCATTATAGGGAAGCCACATGTGAGACCAATCAGTTGCAAAATAACCATGGAGCTTTTCTAACCAGTCTCTACTAAGGATTAAGCCATAGAACTCAGGAATATCAGTTACAAGAATGTCAATGACTTGACACACTTTAGGGTTCAATGAAAGTCTAATGGTAACTTTATTGAGTTCCCCTATAAATTTGACTTGGGATTAGTCTAACTCCACAATGCGCACAATAGATTTTTGAGGCTGAACATTCAATGTCGCACAAACTATTCTTGGTAAAATATTAGATGAAGCTCTAGAGTCAACTAAACAATTGTGTAGATTTTTGTTGAAAATTTCAAAAGTCAATAGAAATGGAGGAGTATGGGATTTAGGTCTTCCTTTGATTAGAGAAATATCGATAGGATCATTTCTGTCTAGTGAAGTGTTAGGGGACCTTCCCATTTCTCAGGCAACTTGCGAGACTACAATAGTAGGAAGAGGTGTAGTAGGGACTGCTTTGAGTTCTTTGAGCAACATCTTATGTTGATGTTTCAACTTGCTAAGCTCATGAAAAGTAATGTTTTCCCTAGTCTTTTTCATATCATCCACATTGTTATATTCCATTTGCTTGGATACTATTAGGATTTTAGGTGAAGGTGAAGAATTTGATTGAAGAGCAGTGGTTTGGGCAGATTTAGATGGAGATTTCTTATCTGTTGCTTTTTCCTTGGGAGCCGGAGTTGATACCTTCTTCTTTGGATTTGGTTGTGGTAAATAAATAGGGCTTCTACTCCGGGTTGCAACAAGTAGTGCTTCTTGTGTATCTTCATTGGGAAGGATAAAATCCCACATTCCTTGTAATTCAACCACTTCTTCATCATTTGTTTGTTCTTCAATTGTTGAGACTTCATCTTCCTCCATATCTGATTCAACATTTGATATAGTGATTAGAGGCTTATGATCAGTGGTCTGAACTATTTCTTTGAGGAAGTCTCTGCTACTTGTTTCTTGATATCAACCATTTCATTAGACATGGTTTTGAGGAATTTTTGTAAACCTTCAAGATCAAAAGGATCTTTAGGTGGTTTTTTCTTGGATTCTTCTCAAAAAGTTACTTTCTTGGATTTTATTTTTCTAAAGCATTTTTATTATCTAAGGCTAGAATTCATTTTTCTATAGCTATTGCTTATTTCATGTTTTCTACCAAAGTTGGTTTGGCATCTCTATCGACTAAAATAGATGCATTTGAAGGGAGAGAAAAATTGTACCATTCATTTTGGACTTCATCGTTGGGCTTGGATGCCATTGGTATTTTATTCAATAACTTGTTGAAATGAGAATTAATGTTTTTGATCGTTTCTTTAGATTTGGCTTTAAAATTGGAGAGATCATTGAGAAGGGTAGCTGTGGATCTAGTATCTCCAAATTTGGTTAGGAACTGCTCTTGAAAGTGTTAGGTCCATATAATACTAGTGATTACCCCATTACTATTGTAGTTTCATCCCTTATTAATATTGTTGTGCCCCTATTGTCCCCATATTGTTATTACTGTGCCCCATAGAATCCCTCTATTGTTATTTTTGTGGCTTCATATTATTATTGTTGGGTCAGCTGTGTTATATTGTGACTCCTTAGACTCCTATATATAGAAAGGAGGTTTTATCATTTGAAGCATCCAAGAATTGTTCATTTATGTAATGTAAAGGAGATTTCCCCCTCAAAGAGGCTGAATTCTAAGGTGTTGATCTATCTTTTCTATCTTTTTGTGAGTTGGTTTCATAACATTTGGCATCAGAGCTTTGGATTCTAGGGTTTTGCTAGGTCATCGTGGCATTTTCGTTATAACTTTTTTTCTGCGACGTTTCAGAAGCTAAAACAAAAAACCATTTGAGATGAAATCACGTTGAACCTCGGGTCCTAATTTCAAAGCTTTTCGCACTATATTTGCGGAGATATGATCTGAGGAAGTTGGTCTTTTTGTAGACCCCTGAATTACATTCCAAATAGGTGACCTGGGGAAAATCGTCATAACTTTCTCTCTAAGCATCAGATCTAAATTTTGTAAGAAAGAAAGGTCAAAACAGTGACTTGTGGCACATCATACAAGTTCGCTCTATTGAACTAGTTTATAATCAGGTCACTGTGGAGATTTGGCATAACTCTTCCCTGGAGAATCCAATTTGGATCAGATTGGTGGAATTGGAAAGAGGACATAGAGGGCTACTTCAGGTTGTAATTTCAGAACTGGATGATCCGAAATTACAGAGATACTTCAGATTCAATATCAAGCTGCTACAAAGTGAAAAAATGTGTGTAGTTTTTTATAATTTTTGCATAAGCTTGGTTTGAAAAATTAGTTTGAAGGAATTCAAAGGGCATAGTAAAGCATTATTATTGGTAATTGATGCCCCAAGGAAAGAAAATGCAAACACCTAGTAAGCAACTTGAAATCTCTAGCATGACTCATGAAGAAGAGGAAGAAATGCAACATGATATATCAAAATTATGAGGCCAAGTGAAAAAAGTGTCACTTGCACAGAAAGTAATAGAATCTGAGATGGATGGTTTAAAGAAAGGTGTAGAAGCTAATATGAATGACATGGAACCTAAGATGGATGATTTGAAGATAGATTTGAAGACAGGAATGGAAGATTTGAAGACAGGCATGGAAGACTGGAAGACAGATTTGAAGACAAATTTGACAAAGTTTCTACAAGAAATGCTTACTAATGGTGAAAGGGTAGTAAAGGAAACTCATGATGAGAACAAAAGAAATGTTAATCATGATTTCATAGACTCTAATGTTGGATCAATGACCCACCATATTCCAAAAATCGATTTGAGGAAGTTTGATGGCAAGGATCCTGCAACATGGATATTACAATGGAGCAATTTTTCGATCTCGATAATGTGCAAAATACACAAAAGGTACGTATTGCAACTTTATATTTGGAACCAAATCAGTTTGTATGGTATCAATGGCTTTTCTCTCGTAAACAAATTATCACTTGGGCAATTTTTACGGAAGAATTGACAACACATTATGAGGATACAAAAAGCAGCACTTTTTTTAGCCAATTGATAAGTCTCAAACAAAAGGGTTCAATAATGGAGCACATTGAGGAGTTCCAAAAATTGAACATAAGGGTAAATTTTTTTCCAGAGGAGCATAGATTGATGTGTTCATAGGGACTTTAAAGGATAATATCCAACATGATGTTCGCCTTTGGGAGCCTAATTCATTAGAGAAGGCATTCAGGTTAGCAAGAAAAATGGAAAGCAAAATTATGGCAACAAGGAAGCATATCACTCACAACTATAAAGATGGAAGTGTTGTTGCTCCTAGTCTTCCACAACCTATAAGGTTGACACCACAACAATTGGAAGAAAAAAGAGAAAAAGGGCTTTGTTACAGTTGTGATAGCAAA
>APFE030617182.1:43078-85134 GCA_000404065.3 Pinus taeda | reverse complement strand
AGGTTTCGTCATTTGAATCATCCAAGAATTGTTCATTTGTGTAATGTAAAGGAGGTTGCCCCCTCGAAGAGGCTGAATTCTAAGGCGTTGATCTCTCTTTTCTATCTTTTTGTGAGCTGGTTTCATAACACTTCAAGCACACAAACAATAGGAAGATCATTTGGTCAAACTCTTGCTATTTCCAATAAGACTACCAATGCATCAAAAAATACTCTTGCCTCCGAGATTAATTCCATGTCATTTGACAAAGGAAAAAGTCCAAAGCAACTAGGGAGAAAGAAAAAGGGGAAAAATAAAAAGAAACAAGAAAATTCCCCTCTAGAGAAATCATCTGATTCCTCTACTTCGGCAATGAAACCTCATTATCCATGTCTAATATGCAGTGAAAAACATTTTACAAGAGATTTTCCACATCGTTCTGAGGTCTCTAAACCTTTAAAGACTTCAAACACATCAGCAGTGTTGACTGATCTGTTTCCAACCCCGGAGACACATTTGGTTGCAACAGACCATGCTTCCACATCCCAAGTACTCATGTTATCCATAACAAAGCCACAAAATGAAGTTTTGGTGTCAACAAGAAACAAATATTATGGAAATTCGTTGTCGAATAATCAGGCCATTGATCAACCTAATACTTTGACTTCGACTTCATCTGAAGTTGTTCTACCCATTGTACCTGAATTGACAATAAAACCACCAAAGGGAGTTCTGCACAAATCAACATTCAACCCTCAAGCTCGAGCAACTCAAAATTATAACATAGTGGAAGATCTTGCTCAATCACCTTTTACTATGTCGACACTTGAGGTGTTGCAAAACCATCCCTCCCAAAAGCAAGCTTTACTATCAAGAATAGGTGGAATAGATTCTACGAATTCAAATCGTGTGGTTTTTAACCATGCGGGATATTCACCATTGTTACCGGCACAATTAGCTTTCCTAATCCAAGTAGAAGCTCTCAATAAGAATGTTCACCGAACTATTATTGATGAGGGGGCATTTACCTGCATTATGTCCATAAGATACTGTAAAACACTTGGTTCACCACCATTGTCACGATCACCAACCACATTGAAAGCTTTTGATGGAAGAACATATACTCCATGTGGTATTTTGAGTAACCTACAAATCTAACTTGGCGGCAAAATAGTTATTGTTGAAGTTGAGGTAGTTGACCGGCCCCTCGATTACAACATTTTACTGGGAACGCCTTGGGTATATGCTATGGATGTTGTGGTTTCTATGTACTTTCATACCATTGCATTCCCTTTTAAGGGTGGAATCACAGTCATTGATCAGGTTGCCTTTTTTTTCCAATATTTCATAGGCTACGGGAAGCATTTTATTGATACATGGATCCCCACTATCACTTCAAAGTGTTGGAGTAGCTCTCTTTAAGGATCCTTCCCTAATGGGTAATTTTACCCTACCGTCACCATCTGATTTGATGACAGTGGCAAGAGTAAAGACTTGCAACATGATTTCCTCCACCTCATCTGATTTAAGGAGGAATACCAACCAAGTTGAAGTTGATAGTAATATTGAGGTGATGCCGTTAAGCCCCATTGAATCATCATAGCAATCAATCTTTTAGGCTTGTGCAACAAACCCAAATCCACACTCAACAATTGTATGGGTAGATAGGTTGTTAGAATATGGTACCTCTTCAGATCCTTTTTCAAGTATACATTCTATGGATGAAGGAATCATCCAATCAATGATGATAGGAGAGGAACCATGGGAAGATTATCATCATCATTCCCATCTTCCATATGACATTGAAGATTATTCAAATGAGCTAAGCCACCCATCAATCGTTGATTTCCTGTCGAATCTTGTTAGAGTAGATACTGTCGATTCTGAGCGTAATTTGTTAAACATAGAAGAAACGATTTCTATAAACATTTCGATCAAGCCTAACATTGTAGAAAACATTCATGTTGGCAAATCTTGTTCTCCATTGGAACTTGATAATTACCGTGCTCTCTTTCATGAATTTAGAGATATTTTTTCATGGTCTTACAAGGAGATGCCAGGAATTAACTCAAGCATTGTTGAACATGAAATCAAAATGTACCCTGATGTCAAACCAGTATGACAGTGTCTTCGACCTATTCATCCAAAGAAAGTCGTTGCCATTAAATTAGAGGTTGAAATTTTTTTGCATGGTGGCTTCATTTTCCCTATACCTCTTACCGATTGGGTATCTAACATTGTTCCAGTTATGAAAAAATAAGGGAAAATTCAAGTGTGCATCGATTATAGGTATGTAAATCAAGCATGTCCAAAAGATAATTATACTGCACCCTTTATCGACTAGATTATTGATGAATGAGCTGGATGTGAAATATTCTCATTCATGGATGGATTTTCTGGCTACAATCAAATCAATATCCGCCCACAGGACCAATCTAAAACAACTTTTATTTGTCCATGGGGCACATTCACCTATCTAAAGTTACATTTTGGTTTGAAGAATGCAGGGGCTACGTTTTAGAGGGCCATGAATTATGCCTTCCATGATATCAAGCACATTGTTCAACCTTATCTTGATGATTTTCCTGCTCATTCACGAAAGTAGACTAATCACTTGCAACATTTGAGAGAAATATTTTTACGGTGCCGACAGTACAAGATACAACTCAATCTGCACAAGTGTGTGTTTTGTGTTGGCTTTTGTCGATTGCTTGGATTCATAGTCTCAAAAGATGGAATTCGAGTCAATCCAATTAAGGTTCAGGCAATCCTTGACTTGCCTCCACCTTTAAACTTATTATAGTTACAGAAACTTCAAGGGAAGGAAAAATTTGTGAGGAAGTTCATTCCAAACTACGTTGAATTGGCTAATGGTTTTACTCGTCTATTGAAGAAAGGGGTACCCTTCCATTGGGATCAGGTTGCACAAGCTTCCTTTGATTCTCTTAAAGATTCCTTGATTAGAGCATCATTAATGTATGCCCCAAATTATCAAAATGACTATTACTTGTATTTCGCCGTTGTAGATACAACCATTGGAATGGTTTTAGTCCAAGAAGAAAATGGAATTGAACACCCTATTTATTACTTGAGTCGTAATCTCAACGATACAGAAAGTAAGTATTCCTCTGTCTTAAAGTTAGCTTTGGCAGTCGTTCAAGTTGTGCAAAGATTTCGTCATTACATCCTCCTCCGTAAAACTAATATTGTTTCGGATTGCAACCCTATGACATACATTTTGTCACGTCAATTGCTGGGGGGAAAATATTCAAAATGGATAGTTATTTTGCAATTGTTGGGGGGGGAATATTCAAAATGGATAGTTATTTTGCAAGAGTTTGATTTGGAATTCATCAAATCTAAGTCAAATAAATCTCTTGTTTTCGTCGAATTACTTTGTGACGTTCCCTCATCCTCCAATGATTCAACATTAGAAGCATCAATCTTGGATGAGTCTTTGTTTCTTATTTTGTCAAGTGATCCATGGTATGGAGATATACTGGTCTATCTCCAGACCCAAGCTTTCTAGCCTAATACCTCTCGCTCTAAATAACGACGTACCCTATACCAAGCCAAAGATTATCTGATCATTGGTGATATGCTTTATCGTCGTGGTGTCGATACAATTTTACGTAGGTGCCTCACTCATGAAAAAGCCGAGAAAGCTTTGAATGAATGTCATTCAAGCGTTTGTGATGGACACTTATCTAGGTATGCTACCGTGCAGAGAATTCTCCATGCTGGTTACTTCCGGCCAACCATATTCAAAAATTGCATTATTGCTGTCAGAAGTTGTCATGCATGCCAGACATATGACCAAAAAACTAGATTACCACCTGCACCATTGCATCCAGTCATTACTATTGGCCCATTCGCCAAATGGGGCATTGATTTTATGACATGTAACCCCACCTTGGCCGGGGGGCATGGGTATATTATAGTCGTCATTGACTATTTTACCAAATGGGCCGAGGTGATGCCAACATTGAACAACGGTGGCGAAATGGCTGCTTTATTTTTCTTCAACCTTGTGGTTGCCAAGTTTGGTGTACCACAAGCCATAGTTACAGATCATGGATCGTACTTTCACAATCACATGATGTCTGAGTTGACTGCAAGTTAGCATTGTCACATGATAGTTCTACTCCATACTACCCACAAGCTAATGGACAAGTTGAGGCCATCAACAAAGTCCTTAAGCACATGTTGCAGAGAATGATTGGAGTTCATTAAATAAATTGTCATTTAATCTTGTACTTGGCTCTGTGGGCATATCGAACCTTAGTAAGAAATGTGACTAGATTCAAACCCTTTCAGTTGGTGTATGATTTGGAAGTAGTCTTATCGATTCAATGTGAAATCTCGTCTCTTAAACTAGCAATTGACCTGCTACCCCATACTTCTGAAGAGGAAGCACGTTTCTTGGAATTAATCCATCTGAATGAAACCCATCGTGATGCTGCATTGGCTAATGAAGCGCATAAGAAACATATTAAGGCGCACTATGATAGAAATGTCAAGCCTCATGTCTTCTTAGAAGGTGACCTGATCTTGCTTTACGATCAGGATTCTGATAAACTTGGAGCAGGAAAATTTGAACCGCTGTGGATGGGCCCTTATATTGTTAAGCTTATTTTGATGAAAGGTTCCTACGAGTTAGTTGACTATGATGGGATTCCATTGTTACAACCCTGAAATGGGTTGTACCTTAAATGTTACTATGCTCAGTTAAGTGTAGTCAAACTCACTGTATATATGCTTTGATTGCATGTGTGTGTGTTCCTTTTAGAGTTTTTGTTTGGTTAAATAATCCACTTTGGATTTGTTGCAAATGTCAAAATTTTCAAAACCATTTGTTGGTTATGCCAATGGGGCTACTCATAGTACGCTGAACCTATCCTCTGCAGCATGGGCCATTTTCACTCCAAGCGGCGAGTTAGTGAGTTTTATATGGCTTTGTATTAGTCGATCGATGAACAATATCATTGAGTATAGCATGTTGATTGAACTTCTCTCTGATGCCATTTCACTTGGCATACGTCGAATCATCATTAGGCTGGGCTCACAACTCGTTGTACTACAACCTACTGGCATTTATACCATCTGATACCCAACAATTCATTGTATGTTCCTTAGAGTTCATATTTTGGAAAGGTATTTTGAGTTTATTCAATATCAACATATTTCCAGAAATATAAACACATTAACTAATTCTCTAGCGAATTATGTCTTAAATAGACATTTGCAACATATGTAAAGTAAATATTTTCAATTCACATCATCAGTTGAATAGTATTGCATCACATAACCATAATAAAACTCTGAAAGTAAAATAGATAGTTGTTTTAAAAGTTTTTACAAACAGTTTGTGTCCAAGACAAAAATTGGTCATCTGACCCAAAAAACTCAAAATGTATGCAAAAAACATCTAAGTATACTAGTGGTGCTCATGATAACAGGTTATAGCCTGTGCTATCATGTGCAAAAGTCTCATCCAATAACTTAGAACACCAATGGTGTGGCGCTGCAGTCGCATAGGAAACTCCTCGATCCGGACATCCAGAATGCCTAGGGTCAAACCCTCTATGTGGTCCCGTAGTTCAACCAGTGTCTTAGCTAAATCTAAGTCTCGGAGAACTGCTCTCCCAATAGGTCTCTGTGTTGGCCCACCTGCCTCTCATTGGTGCCCAACAAGTTGAACAGGTCCAACATCTACATACATAAAAAATGATTTTGTTTAGTCTTGGAAATAATAAAAAAACACAAAAAATGTAAAAACTTTAAAATCAAAAAACAATTTGGTCAAACAATTTACCTATAGCACCCCCCCATGCTCCAACTGGTAACATCAAGTCTGGATCTCCATGGAAATCCATCCTTGAATATGGATACTTTGCAATGGCAATATCATGTCGATCAAGCCACTCAAAGAATGTATGGGTAAATGTAATCAATGACTGACCAACATGCCTAGCCGTAACATCTACCCATCTCTGCATCCATGGATCTCTAGGTCCAGATACACCTAGTGAAACAAGTTGTGGTTGCATAAGTGGAATTCTCTCCAAGAAGAAATAAATCAGGATCGACCCATAGCCAAATTTCTTTGTCTTTCCACTTTTCACCTTGGTCAGTTGTTCTTTCAAGGATGAAAGTACTGCCTCGCACCAGTTGAACACTTTTGGATCTAAACACTCTAATGCATATTGCATGTATGATGTTTTTTCCAAATGTTGTGTCGCGCTGCTAGCCAATTTGTCAAAGGTAAAGAGGATTGTCCTCAATGGTAAATCACTAACATCCCTAATGTTAATCTTTCTGTCCTTGCTAGGTTGCTCACCTGGCTGACAGAACTGTCATATGTAATCTCTCATTGATTCACCCCCTTTGGCAAATCTAGAAAGTGATATGGGGACACCCCGCCTCGATAGTCCGGTAAGAAAGTACATATCATCGATGGTAATTGAGACCACTTTGTCTCTAATGTGAAATGCCTGATCGGTAGGATCCCATGAAATATTTGAGTAACCCACAATTCCTTAGGGCCTCAACCATGCCCTGGTTATTTAGGGCAATAATATCCTATTCTTCATGCTCTCGTTCTCTCCATGTAATCGTCATTTTGATCCGATGAATATTGAAAATACAACCATAAGGAAAATTAGGATCCATTTCTTGCAAAAGACAAAAGAATTTTTGGGTGAAAACAATTGAATGAAATTGGGTTTCACGCTCAGCGCAACCCAGCCTTAGGGACAGTGCATTGTAATGCAGGAAACCTTCTAGGTGAGCGCACTGCAACGCACCTTTCGATGATGAAAGGGTGCGTTGATCCCAAGTTTGAAAATTGAAACCCTAGGGGCCTCAAAAACTCAAAATTTTTGCCTAAAACTGAAAAATGAATGCTATGAAATGAAAGAGAACATAGATAGTTCCTACCCGGTCTGGACGGCACGAGGAATGGTCCATCAAATCTTCCGCAATAAGCTGGTGAACTTTGAGGTAAAAACTACTCCAAAGCACCAAAATCAAAGGGTAAATGTGAAATGGTAAAAATGAATGGTAAAACTTGTTTTTATGTTTATTTCTTGCACATTAATCGAGTAAAAATTAGTTTTTATTCATTTTATCCATGAAACAAGTATTTTTAATCTATTTTGATGGTGTTTTGAGTAGGTTTGACAACTGAAATGTAGAATTTGACGTGCTCAAATGTAAATTGAACATCTTTGACCTCAAAGCAAACTTTTATCTCTTTTTCGAGCTTTGTTAAAAATGAAAAAGGAACCGCCTTAGAGTCCTCTTTAAGCTCTTTTCAGATTCTCTAAACATGAAAAGATTGTCGAGCGCTTGTCATTTCCAACTCGTTAATGGACTGGAATTGATATCTACTTAGTATAAGTTTAACCCTTTTTCGAGTTGAGATAGAATAGCTATGAAAAAGGAATACATTCATTAAACATGGTCAATAGGTTCTCTCTCATATTGTTTTATGCTTTTTCAGACTTGAGACACAAATCTACGAAAAAGAACTTTTGGAGTTTCTTTTTTCGTCCCTTTTCAAACTCTCTAAACATGAAAAGGACGAAGTTATCTTTGTCGTTAAACTCATTAAAAACATCAAATAGCGACAAACTTGTCCTTCCAAACAAGACCGAGTTTCACCTTTTCTAGACTCTTTAAAACATCAAATCGCGATGAACTTGCCCGAAGGGTGAAATTATACAACAAGCATATGTTATCCTCCTCAAGCTTAATAAAAATAAATAGGTACTGGTCAGCAATGAATGGGGAAAATGGGAAAAAGGGGAGAACACTTTATGGTAGCAAGTCGCTCTTGAACATGTCACTTTCACCTCATCACCGTGACTATGTGGGTTGGGTCATTCAGCTTGATGGTTATCACACCGTTGGTCTATCAGACCATCCATTACTTTGTTTTGGGTCAATGATACCAATTCATTTAGTGTCACCGACATGTTCAAGAGAAGTCATTCAGTTCAGACTTCATCCTTTGCAATACCGTAAACCTTCATTTTCATGACCTCCATTTCTGAACCTTCTATTGTCAGTCAGTTTTCATCTCCAATATCATTTACCTCATTTCGTGTCATTGATGTGGGATACATCAAGGCCCTCATGAGATGAGTTGCTTCTTGTTGACATCAGCACATTATCCAAGAAGTTGACTTAGAAACATCCCTTTAATACCTTGAGGCTTGCATACATCAATGGCAGGTTTCTCACTTTCGGCAATAGGTCGACATCACTGGCCTTCAACTGAAAGACCTTGTATGGTGTTCAACATTAAATCATTTATTCGCACCATGTGCAATGTACTATAGTACCTTGAGGGTCATTATCATATCGGTGATTCCTCTCGTGTCTGTTAATGACTTACATCATTGGCTGGTAATTAGACGATGTCTTCCCATGTTCGACTTCAGATCATCTATTCACATGGCTAGACTTGTACTTGAGCGAAAGATTGAACGAGATTGAAGACCTCGGATCTAGTTTCATCCATCTAGGATGCAATATTTTCAGGAGTACTAAATCAAATGTACAATGGCCTTACATTCATGGTCGTCCATTCATGGGTCTATATCTGTAGACGACTATATTTGTACATGTAATGAAAGTTCATAAGCTGAGCAGGTTCATGAGAAAAAATCAAATTATCATGATATATGTATTGTAATTGATGTAGGTCACCTTCCGCTTCGAAACCTCCTATCCACATAGTAAAGTATTTCATTCGACGTACATATTTATGACTTCATGCTTTAGGGGGCAACTGTTACAGATCTATTTAGGAACATCAACCTTGACTTATAGATCAGTACTATTAGGGCCCATCAAACCCTAATTCAATTGTTACATGCCCTAATAAAGTCAACTATCAAGAATGCCTCCTTCCCAAGAGATTCCATGAATGAAATCATCCAAAAAACTGCCTCTAAGAATATCAGCGTAGGCAAGTCTTTATCACGCGCACTGTAGTATAGCCTAGTACACTACCAGGGTGCATTGCAGTGCACTTGAGCCATATTTGGCCTGCGTTGGGTGAATTTGAGCGAAATATGCATTGGGGTTTGGAATATTCTTATCCATAGGATGCCTCTAGAAGTTTCCCAAGGCTATCCACTCCTTTGGGCTCGAAATAGGATGAGGGAGGAAGTTAAGGAACATCAATCCCTTTATCCATAGAACTAAATCCTAAGCTTGGGAGGGCATTCATTATCACCATTTATGGCATAACTTCCTTCATTCACTTATAAAAAGACCACTCATCTAAGTGATCAAGGATTGTAAATCATTGCATTATAGGGAGATGATGTTAGTATGAGACTTGAGTTGGTTTCAAGTATTGTAGTGATGTCAAGATGTCTTGCTTGTTATGAGGAGAGGATGCGATTGAATTGGAGGAGTGGCAATGAATCAAGAAAATTGGGTTGCAACTCTTCCTTTTACTAATAAAGTGTTCAAAGATTTTTCCATATGTTTGTATTAATTATTGATGCTTTCATATGTGTATTATGCACTTGATTCCATTTTATGTTTAATCAATAGATCATTATCATATGCTTTGATCAGTTTTTTTCTTCTGCCTATGTGCAAGTACTTTTCAAGCAAATTAAGTACAAAAAGGAGTGACAAAATTGGTCAAGGGAGATAAGGAGTAAGCAAAAGCTTTAGGTAGGTTTCTTTACTGTCTTATTTAATCTATTGGTTATAGAAAAAGTAGAGAATGCTTTGCACTATTGTTCTAGACTTAGCTACTAGTCTAGGGGTTTAGGTGTTTATCCATAGACATTAAAACATCCCAAAACAATTAGCCACTTCATCATGGCTTCCATCATTCTAGGATATATCTTAAGCTCTCTTCCATTAATCATATAACCTAAATACACCATTTACTATTTGTGCAAACTCACAATTTTGAGATTTGTCAGTGGTTTTCGCTTCTTTAAATTCGCTAGCACTTGCATCAAGTGTGACATGTTCTCCTCCTAGGAAGAATTCTAAACCAACATATCTTTCAAATAAACAATAAAAAATGAATCTAGATAAGGACACAATACATCATTCATCAATTTCATGGAATATATGGTGCATTGTATATACTAAATGGAATGAATAAACACTCATATGAACCTTAATTAGTTTTAAAGGTGTTGCTCCATGTGTCCTCTTCCTTGACTCACACCTAGTGATACCCTTATTTGAAATCCATCTTGGTGAAGTATTTCACTTACTACAATTGATCCAATAGATCATTAATCATGTGGAGTGGGTACCTATTTTGAGTGTAGCATTATATTGTCCAAGTCCCATACTTATTTGGCACAATTATGATGGGTAACCCACAAGGTGAGGTACTTGGTCAAAACATACCCTACTCTAGTAGTTGATACAGCTAATTCTTCACTTCACTTGATTCTAGAATGGACTATTTGTACAACCCAATATTTGGTGATGGAGATTCTAACAATAATTGGATCTCATGCTCCAATTCCCTCTTGCATGGTATCCCTTAGGCTCCTAATACACTCCTCTCTATGCATGTCGCAACCATTCTATTTTTTTTAATTCTTTTGCACACCCCTCCAAGGATGCATTTTCCCTTATTGATTCCTCACTAGACTAATTTTCTCTTAACAATATTAAAAACGTACTTCTTGCCACAATAGATCAATTTCTTGGGTTGGTTGGCACTTAGTAGTGAAATTTTAAACTTTCCTTTTATGTGCATTGATCTTGAATGGTTTCCCATTCTCGATGAGGTGGAACTAGTTGGCTCTTCACATGAATATTGCATCCTTCATATACATATAGGGACTCCCAAGCACAACCTCGCATTTACATTAAGTGGAACTACATCTAGTTCTACTTTGTTAATAAAATCAACACTAATAGGAAATTTTATTATACACTATTTTGTTACTTTGATTTTTTACATCCTTGTTTATCCATCCCAATGGTTATATGTGATCTAGGAGGATCCAAAAATACAAGTAGCCTTGAAAATATCTCAAAAATAAAAGTCATTAGATGGAAGTGAAACTATAACCAGATTGTAGTACTCATTTCCCTGATCCCAATGCTGCAAACAACACTCAAATCTGAGTTTGTATGCTTAAGTTATAGTTGGTCAAAGTTTTGGTCAAACTTGGCCAAGTGGCAGGCTTAACGAGGCAAAAAATTGCTAGAATCCTGGTGCACAAAATTTGGCCATCGGAATCGATGAATTCATTGAATACTTAAAACATCCACTGAACCTTTTTTTCTAGCGAATTAAAAATAACTACTTTGTTTTTGAAAAAACAAAAAATATATATTAAATAGGGGTGGAAGGCTGCCACCCCCGCCACCCTCAAATTGTATTATTATATATATGTTATAACCAAAAACTAAAATGGGGTGGCGAGTCATCTCCCTTGCCACACCCCATAGTCAACATCACACACTCATACACACACACACACACACACATATTGTTTGGTGGGTGGGCAACCAACGACAGACCCGCTACCCCTCTGTTATGCCATGTGTCTATACACTAGAGGCGGCGGGGCTCGAACCCACCCATCTAGCCTGGTCGACCTGCCTGCTAGGTGCCTCCAAACTAAAAACATTTAAATTTAATGTGGAGTCAAAAATCAAATGCGTAGAATGGGGGGTCAGTGGGGTTGGAACCCCCGACCACCCCGCACCCAACATAGTGCTTTAACCAACATACCAATGACCCCACTTGGTAATCTTTGCCCAAGAAAATTCATATGATCCATTCATTCCATTCGACTGGGGGCAGAGTGTGGAGGAGAGGCAGAACCCTGAGCAGTAGAGGGTGTGGAACCCTAAGTGAGGGTATCAATAGCTAAAAAGATTCCCTTAGACGGCCAAAGGTGTCGGTGACATAATTGGACAAATTTATAGTTGATTTTACACGATTTCGCAACAAAAATATAGTGGTGATGTCCATTTCTGCAACTAATCTCTCCATTTTTGGGTCATCATCTAAATTGGACATATAAGGGTCATTTTTGTAAAGTTTCTTGTAACCAATTTCTTTGATGCCACTTAATAAAAGAAGGTGTCCCCACTATTAAGCAGGGCCCAGAGACATAGCCCACATTGGGTGAACTCCATAATAAAATTGATGTGTCTTTGATATCATATTTTCTTATGTATTTCTGCTTATTTCCATGTGGTTTTAAGTTACTTGGTTAAAATGCTCTGTTATATGCAATTTTGAATGCATCCTTGATCTAGATCAAGTTTCAAACCAGAGAAGATCTTCTTGATGTGAGTTTCATGAGTGAATTCTAACAAAAAACAAGCTCCAAAGAGGTGAAGGAAAACTTAATTCCCTTGATCCCAAAGCGGGGCATGCACCATGAAGACGAAACATGGTTGATGAGTAAACTTGAGTCAAGGAAGAGTGAAATTATTGCAAGGCTTTCTTCACCGTGGAAGAGAAAGTTGACAAGCTATTTGCAGAGTATGAGAAGACAATCAAGCTCGAGAAGAAAGATCTAGATGACCATGCATCAGTAATCATGGAGGTGGTGGGGAAGATCCTCCTCCCTCTCCATCTTCTAGTGACAGTTCGTATTCTTCTTCTTCTCATCACTCTAACAGGCATCAATAGAAATACATCTAAGAAGCCATTTTTAAAGCTAGATGTAAAGTTTGATTTTCCCACATATAATGGAGAATGTAACGCAGAGAAAATTAGCAATCACATTAGACAAATCAAGGTTTATTGTTGGATTCAGAAAATTGCAGAAGATGAGGCAAATATCTAATTAGCATCTCTTTGTCTGAGTGGCACCGCTCTTGTCTAGTGGGAAAGTGAGTTTTAGAAAGGAAAAAAAACTTGGGTAATCTCCTTTCTTCTTGGTCCAATTTTGTTTCTGCATTAAAAGATCAATTTTATCCATTGCATTATCGACAAAATGCTTTAATGGAATGGAAATATTTAAGGCGAGGAAAGGATCAAAATGTGTCAAGCTTCATAGAAGAGTTTAGAAAACGAGCATTAGCATTGAATGTTCCATTAGACACTTCTGAGACATTGATGAAATATATTGAATCTTTTCATAGTTATTTGCGTCATTCATTATTATTATTTGAACCTAAGCGTCTTGATGAAGCTAATGAGAAAGTTGTACATCTTGAAATCAGGGAGAAGAATGAACAAGAAGACCACCTGAAGAGGGTAGTAGCAGCCAAGAGAAGAAAAGAAAGGCCCTCTTATACTCATTGTGAGAAAGAAGGGCATGATGAGGAAGAATTACTGGAAATTGGATCCAAAATTAAGACCTAAGAGGAACAACAGAAAAGAGAAGCAGAAGGTAGTTGCAACTGTGCAACAAGACCAAGAATCTGAATCATAGGATGACGAGAAGATCACAACTACTAGATTTACAGGTAGTGGACCAATTAACCTGCAATTAGAATCAAGTGACGAAGTGAAGATTGCAGCTCTAGGGATTGCAGCAGATGGACTCATCGACTTTGGTTCTGATTCAGACGGTGAGACAAATATTTCAGCAGATGTTGTACAAAACATGAAAAGTGAACCAAATGCGGCATGGCTCCAAGAAATTGAAGAAATCAACCAAAGCATCTAGGTAGATAATGTTGAACTAAAGAGACTCCTACAAGAAGCAAAGAAGGAGAAACAAAGGTTGCAACATTAGTTACAAGCCAAGGAGGAGGCCTTGGAAAGGTTGCAACATAACAATCTTGAGGTAAAAATTGATTCTTCAATTTCATGTACTTTTTATGATGATGATTTCACTGCTTTTGAGAGACGTACTATAGGAATTGGATCAAAATTATTGAATAAAATGGGGTATCAAGGGAAGGGCCTCAATATTAATGGCCAAGACATTGTGAATCCTATCAAAGTGGAGCCATTTCCTTGTTATGCAGTACTTGGATATGTCATAAAAGAAGTTGGTGAATGTCAAAGACAGTCAATGACTAACCAATGATAGATGGTGAAAGCACCTTATTGCATTCTAGTTATAGTGAGAATTCGATAGGCACTTATCAGAGGCACACAAGGAGGAGCGTTCCAAGACGATTTAGAATGTTTGGAGGAGAAAGAATCATTGTACTTACTGTAACAAGGATGGACACCAGAAAGTCACGTGTCAGACACTCCAAGCGTAGAAATCACCTATGAGGAAACTAGATGGTGAATATATTCAACAAGCGAATATGCCACAGGGAGATGACCCATTCATTTTGTTGAGTAAGAGATGGTTTTACTAGGTATAGTCACTTGTCAATGGCCATAGTTTGTAAACCATGCATTGCAAATAATTATAAAAGTGATGATGTGTTTTCCATCGCTTACTAAAGAAACGATGATGTTTTTGGCCTTTTGTGAGTAGTTGGGGTATTGGTTCCTATTATGTAAAATATGACCAAAGAGTGTGTGTTATAAACTCTTGACAAGTTTGAGGTTGTTTGAGTCATGTGTGGTTTGTATGTGATTACAAAGAATGTACCAGATTTTCATGCAGTGCAGATGTTGAAAGTGTGGTTTGACGAGGATGCAGGAAATGTACAGGATGTGTTCATGCTTTTAGAGGACCAAAAGCTCCTTAGTGGGGAGGAATGATCCAGGAGGATCCAAAAATACAAGTGGCCTTGAAAATACCTCAAAAACAAAGTCATCAAATGGAAGTGAAACCATGACCAGATCGTAGTGCTTTTTGCCCTAATCCCAATGTTGTGAATGACACTCAAATCTGAGTTCATATGCTCAAGTTATAGTTGGTCAAAATTTTGGTCAAACTTCAGCAAGTGGTAGGCTTAACGAGGCAACAAATTGACAGAATCTTGGTGCATGGAATCCAGCCACCGGAATCAACAAATTTGTCAAATACTTAAAATGTCCAATGACCCTTATTTTCCAGCGAATTAAAAATAACCACTTTGATTATGAAAAATAAAAAATATATATTAAATAGGGGTGGTGGGCTGCCACCCCTGCATTGTATTATTATATATATCTTATAACCAAAAAACCAAATGGGGTGGTGGGATGTCACCCACGCCACACCCCACGATCAACATCATACACATATATATATTGTTTTCCTCTATGCCATGTGTCTATATACCAGAGGCGACGAGACTTGAACCTACTTGGCCAGCCTAGCCGACCCGCCTCCAAGGTGCCTCCAAACCAAAAAAAAATAAATTTAACGTGGAGTCAAAAAATATATGCATCGAATGGGGGGTCGGTGGGGTTGGAACCCCCGACCACCCCATTCCAAAAATAATGCTTTAATCAATAAGCCAACGACCCCACTTGGGAATGTCTGCCAAAGAAACTACATATTAGCCATTCATTCCAATTGACCAGGGGTAGAGCGAGGGTATCAATAGATGCTGAAAATATTACCTTAGAAAGCCAGAGGATCCAATGACAGAATTGGACAAATTTGTTATCGATTTTTCATGATTTTACAACACAAATCTAGTGGTGACGTCTACTTCTCTCGCTGAGATTTCCATTTTTAGATCATCATCCAGATTGGAGGTATAAGGATCATTTTTGTAAATTTGCTTGTAACTGATTTCTTTGATGCCACTTAATAAAAGAAGGCCTCCCCACTATTGTGTAGGGCTCGGAGATGTAGCCCACATTGGGTGAACTCTGTAATCAGGTCGTTGTGTCTTTGGTGTCATGTTTTCTTATGTCTTTCTGCTTCTTTTCATGTGGCTTTAAGTTATTTGTTTAAAATTATCTGTTATATGCAATTCTAAATGCATCCTTGAAGTTAAAAGATCTTGATCAACAAGTTAGGATTATTTCAAACTTCCAATCCAATTTTTTTGACTAGATCTATTGCTATGATATTGTCTTGTGAACCTTAATAGAACAAGGCATCGATTTTGGTATTCTTGTGTTGTATCTTAATGTGGAATAGCTTGGTAATCTCCTTATCTCCTTGATGAAGAATAAAACTATAATTCACCTCCTTTTTGCATTAAGGTGTATCAAATATTATTTTCTACATTATAGTCATTTTCCATCTGATTGCTTGAATATGTAGCAAGAAGAGTCTTTTATTTTGTTCCTTCTTCTAGTTCTCCAGGTTGAGCTCTTAATGCAATTTGCAATATTTTCTTCTATGTGGACATAAATGTTAAAATGATTGCAATGATTGTTAGGATCCTTGCATTGATTTGCAATGGTTGTTGTCTTCTTGTCCTTTCCCCCTTTCCACTTCTTCTTCACTTCCTTGGAAGCTTCCTGGTGATCTTTCTATTTCAGAATACTTGACTAACCTTTCTTTTGACTTATATTTTCTACGTACTATTGTTTTACACAATCCTCATCCATTTTTCTTGGCTTCAAAAACATCACCTGCTTTCACAAATAGTTTTGTAGACCCACGATATACTTAAGGAGTACATCTGGACTCTTGGGAGAGATATCTAACATAATGGCCATCTTCTTGAATTTGATGGTGTATTCTTATACACTCTACTCTTTCCTCTACCTAAAGTAGTTCCATAAGATCCAGTGGCCCTCCACATACCAAATATGGTAGAATTGGAACTTTGTGATGGTTTTAAAATCTTCTCAGTCAGTTATTGGGGGATCTTTCTCTAGATTAAGTGTATCTATATGGATTTCCCACCAGGTGAAGGAATGACCCTCTAACTACAATCTAGAAAATGACATTTTATGTTCCTCATATATTTGGTGAACACCAAAGTAAATTTATAATTGTTGCAACCAATGATCTAATTTCAAAGTAGAAATATAAAATTGATATAGCTTAATGTCAACCTTTGCTTCCATATTAAATAAGGATTGTGAATGGTTAACGACACTCGAACTTGGATACTCTTTTTTGGGTTACTTTCTTGACTCCTTCTCTGGATCTTCCTAGTCCCATGATTTTCCTTTTGATTTGACTAGTGAGTTGGAACCTCCATCTTCTTTGATTCCATGATTATCTACTAGAGTCGTCATAAAGAGGTTAATATTGTGACTAATGTCCACAACCTATGCTTATAGCCTTGCTAATCTATTTGATGTATCTTGAGGGTTGTTATGAATAGATCCATTCACCATGGCTGGGGATTTATGACCTTACTTAAATTGATTCCTAGATCCCCTACAACCTTCCAAGAAATTCCCACATAAACCTGCTTTAATAGTAATAAGATATGTAATTGCGATAAGAAATGGATATAGAAAGGTAGAGATCGAAGGCGTCTCAACCCTGGTTATAAGCACCATTAAAAAACTAATACAAGGGAAATAGTGGGAGCAGGTAGCCAAAAGCTGGAGAACGGCGAGCCTGGTCCAAGAAATTGAAGAAACACTGAAAGGTATAGAATACAAAACCACCTCTCACGTTAAGCGAGAAGGAAATAAACCTACGGATTTCTTGGCCAATTGGGGAAGCAAGGAATTAATAGGGAAAGTGGATGATAGTTGGACAAACCAAATGGTGATGACAAGATGGGAAATTTTAAGACAACTCATAGAAAATGATTCCCATGAAACAATATAATTGCAATCAAAAAACCGTGGAGCTCCGGAGCGAGATGACAAGGTAGAGGCATTTGGCAGCAAAGATAGGACAGAAGGACGACATAAACACTTCCCTGACCACAGTAATTAATGATAATGCAGAGCAGCAGGTACGGAATTCAAATCAGAACTCGAGAAACACTGCAGAGAGTATCATGCAAGTAATAAGGGAGAAAGGAAGTGGAGAACAAATCCATCATAAATAGAAAGGGGGCGATAAAACTATAAGGCGGAACAAGAGAAGGATGACATGCAGCAAGACGTTGAAGAAGGTGGCAAGGAAAGGAGAGACCTGGAAAAGGAATAAAAACCAACGACTTAAGCGAGTCAAGATGGCAGCGAGCTGGGATAAAGAAGTTCAGTCAGAGCGGAAAGATTACAAAGACAAACAATTTGATCGGAGCAGAATCAAAATTGAGGTTGAAAGCTCAGAAAACATGGAGATTAACCAGGATGAGGGTTTCTTGAGGGGGACTTCTAAAATAGGACAGAGTAGTAAAAATGTTAAACGAGGAAGAACAGGCGGAAGAAGGAGAGGACACAGATGAAGAGGTAAGGACCGACCTCGGCAAGAACACAATGGAGAGGAGGGAAATCAGCCACGGGAAAAACAAAAAAGGGGGAGGAATTCTATCCGTAGGACGGTTCATGAGGCAAAGCAGGCTTACAATCAAGAAACAAATGAAGACATTCAAAAAATCATAGATGTCATGGAAAACAAGGTCCTGGAAGAACCGTCAGACCCTGAGATGGATGAGTGGAAATCTCAAATGCCAGATCCAGTCAATACCAGAGGCAGACTAACCCTATAGCGTCGAGCTCTCCACACTTACTGGGTCCTGAAGCACCTTTTGGCCAAGGAAATGGAATAGGTCACTGTAGAAATGGTGGAGATGGCCCAGGATTCGATGGCAGCAAGAAAGGAAATGGCTAATGTCGAAGTTATAATACGTCAACAGAATGAGCAGATCAAGGAGATACATGAGATGCTGAAGGAATTGGTAAAAGCCAAGGACAATAACGAAACTAAAAAGGGAAGCTGGAGACTTGAGAGGCTAGTTAACTCTCTCTTTTTTATTTTTTTTGCTTCAGATATGTTTAGGGAATTTGATTACATGGTACAGCAATCAATAATGAAGATAGGTCTTTGAGTAGATCTTAGAAAAAACAGTCTCTGAAAACAATCTGATTAGGAAGGTTTAATGTCTTGTAAGTTTTTTCTGACAGTATGTAAAAAGAAAAACAGTACTGAATGCTTGATGAAGAGGAACCAACAGATCCGATTTCCCATATGGGTAGATTGAGGTTCCTTAGCATGTATTTTTCAGTTTTCTGTAGATAATAATAGAATTTCCTTAGCTTACCAAAAAAAAAATAGTAATAAGATATGTACATTTCCATGAATATTCCACTATATAGTTTGTCACAACATATCTAATAAAAATACACTGAAGTATATACTATAAGGTTTAATTTCCTCATATTCCAAATTTATTAATTATTATTTTTCAGCTTATTCATGTAATAGATAAAATATGAAAAAATGAGATCAATGAAATATAAACACACACCAACCAAAATGAAAATAATACATTACCGAGGAAACCCTTATAGGAGAATACCTAGATGGAAGGTGAAGTGGCTTTGCTCTCTTTTTGTTTGGAATGGGAATAATGGAATTACAAAGGAGAGGACACTCTTTGTGGAGTTCCCTGATACTTGTGGCATGATAGGCTACTATAGACACTAAAACTCATTTTTTATGCTCTCTCCACTATGAAAAATTTCTATTCTATTGTGGAATAAGATATAATGAAAAAATGAATGGAATATGTTTTCTTCCTAGTGGCCTAGTTATAAAATGACTTGATAACCAACTAAGGGTTAAGTTTGACTCCTTCAAATCTCAACTAGAGTTACAACTTTGACCCTTCTAGATTCTTTTTCATAGTCTTCACATGGCTAGCCCATTTTTTGAGTAATAGGGGTTGGAATGGAATCCTCTCAAATTATGGTGGTTAATCACAATATGTCAACTTCTGGGAGGCATAAATTTTGCGTATGAATTTAGATTGATGTTTTTCTTGCTTCATTGGAAAGTGTTTGAGTGTAGAATAGTGTTTGCGGGGGGGGGGGGGGGGGGGCTAATATTAAGAGGAAAAAATTTACCCCTAGAAGACACCATTTAAGGCCTCAAAGTGTCCTTAAAAGGTTTTAGACCCAATTCTCCGAAATGGGTCCCACTAATAAAACCCCTCTTGTAAGATAATTCCTCCAATTTTTCAACTTTGAAAGAATCAATATGGATGAAAAAAATATAACGATCATTTATGAAGTAGTTAATATCTATTTTTTAAATTTTTATAGAAATTTTGATATATATTTTGAGAGAGAGGGGGGGAGAGAGAGGATTGAATATTCATGTTCCCAACTTTTGTAAAAATATTGGTATTATTCAACTAGGATCAATATTTAATAACCACTAATTCCCAAAATTTTATCAATGGAGGAAAATAACATGATGATAGGTCAAATCAAGTTTGAAGCAGTCAAATATTTAGTTTTCTCAATGGAAAAAATGGAATGCCCTTCATCTAGATAGTTTCTTATTTGATTTATTTTAAAAGGTCTAATTTAATTTACCAATACCTTTTAATAAATGTTGAAAAATCAAGGAACTTATAGAAAATGATACAGATTATGAACTCAACATTATTTATTGTTTATGAAATGGAGTGTTAGGGGAGGTAATGACCACCTTGTGAGAAGATGAGACCCCCTATATTGTGGTATAATGGACATATTATCAAGGAAAAGAAAAATGGTCCTATCCCTCTAACATTAGTGGTCACTTTCATCATTTGTAGTTAATTTCATCAAAATACACACTTGCAATCATATAATACGAAATGCAGAGACCTCTCATCAATGCCATTACTCAACATGGTGATGACTTAAAGAAATTGTGAGAACCAATTATATTTAATGAATTAAGTGAGAAGGAATATGAGACTATAAGATTTTTTTTGTTTACATTTCACCCAAAAGAGCAATTTCCGTAGTGGTCTACGATGGAAATAACAAGGTCCTTGGCCAGTTGCATGGATTACAATGAACCTCAACTGGTATATGAAGTCTTAGACACAGGAAAGAGTAGATAAATTGATGCTACGTGTAGAGAAATCCTAAAACAGGAAAGGAAATGAGGAAAATGAGTTAATCACATTAAGTTCTTTAAAGAAGAAAGTATTTGTTTCAAATGATGAAAAAAATACATCAAAAATGGCCTCCAATATAGAAAAGAGTCTTTAATGTTCTCCATGGAAGACAATGGCACTAGCATGACAATCTTGTTTGTCCTCTTCTCACTAAAAAGAACTTATCATTCCTATTCTTCGTGAAAGGCATTATTGTGTGCACTTTATAGGAAATTATGTCCATTATATATCAATGTTTGGCCCATGGCTTAATGGTATTGAAATTAATTTTTGGTAGAGAAGATCATGGTCCAAATCTGATTAGAATATTCATTTTCCTTTAATTATGTAGGGATAATATATCCCACATATTATATATGGAACAAACTTGTAGGTTTTAACCCTGTACATAAATTACCTGCATACGAATTCTAAGAACAGAAAATAAAAAATGCGAGAGCATAACACATAAAACACATATACACAAAGATTTCCCCCTGGATCCCAAAACCAGGACTACCAGCTTGATTTTTCATTATATTCATTTCAATGTTACAATACATATTTATACATATTGAAGCATCCAATACCATGCACTGAAAACCATCGCATCCAAAACCATGTGCGAAAACCATGCACAAAACCACAAGTAGGTCCGCCCAACTTAATATAGGGTCCATAAGAAAAATTCCCCTGAGGAGTTGCCCTAGACCTCGTAGAGGGGGGCTACCCACCCCCCTTAAACCCCCTAGACAGCGGGGGCTTCCACCCCACCCGCTGCACAAATCAGTGCAATGAGGGGGGTCTCGTACCCCCCCCAAAACCCCCGTTACTACATAGCTAGTCATGGAAAGAATATAACACAACCCAACATTCTCCCACTTGTTGTTTTCTTTCCATAGGGGGCCACAAGAGAGCATATTCGTTTAACCAGCCCTGCAATGCCCATTGTTTCTCTATACCAAGGGAACTTCTTAGAGCTCACAAATTTTGTGAAGGCATCTACAGTATTCTTCAAAGTGTCCACCTTTACCAACAATACCTTTTTGTCTTCTATCATATCCCTCACAAAGTGATACTGAACATTAATGTGATTTGTCTTTGAATGGTAAGCAGGGTTCTTTGCCAAGAAAATTACACTTTAGCTATCACAATCTATCCTTATAGCTCCCTATACTAACCCCATACTTGAACACAATCTCTGCAACCAAACTGCTTCCTTGCTTGCATGAGTGGCTCCATGTATTCTGCCTCTGTAGTTGATAGTGCCACTACAGATTGTTTCTTACTCATCCAACTGACTGCACCTCCAAATAGGTTAAACACATACCCACTTGTAGATCTTCTCTGATCCATATCTCCAGCCCAGTATGCATCAACAAAGCCATGAATATCCAAAACTCTATCCAATCCTAGTCATCCTTGGTAGCACAAACCATAATTACTAGTGCCACGCAAATACCTGAAAACCTGCTTCACTGTTGTCTAGTGCTCCTTCCTTGATTTTGACATAAACCTGCTCAATACTCCCATTGCATGTTTGGTCTGGTATAGATTGTTTCATACATCAAGCTATTGACTACACTTTCATATAGAACACGAGACATGTCTTCTTCCTCTTCTTGTGTCTTGGGACATTGTTTTCTAGATAACTTTACACCTACAAGAATAGGAACCTTCACCAGTTTACTATCCTGCATATCAAAACCTATGTAGTATTGTCTCGGCATACTTCCTCTGGTTTAACCAGAGCTTCCTCTTTGCCCGATCTCTTTTAATTTCCATGCCCAAAATATAGTTTGCAGCACCAAGATCTTTCATGTCAAATTTGGAGGACAATTGGGTCTTCAAATCCTGGATAATTTCTTTGTCATTTCCAACCAGCAACATATCATCCACATACAAGACCAGATAAATAACACGATCACCAATTAATTTAAAATACACATAATGATCTTCTTTGCTTCTAGTGAAGCCAAGTCCCCGTATAAATATATCAAATTTCCCATACCACATCCTTGGTGATTGTTTTAACCCATACAAAGACTTCTTTAACTTGCATACCCGTTCTTTCTTACCCTTCACCGCAAAACCTTTAGGTTGCTTCATGTAGTTCTCTTGTTCCAAATCCCGTGAATAAATGATGTCTTTACATCCATCTATTGTACCTCAAAATCAAAAGCAATAACAACAGATAAAATTAATCTAATAGAAGCTACCTTGGCAACATGAGAAAAAATATCACCAAAATCAATTCCCGACACCTGGGAATAACCTTTTTCTACCAATCGAGCTTTGTATTTCTGAACCTTTCCTCCTGCATTTGTCTTTTTATTGAACACCCATTTGTTGCCAATGGGTTTCCTTCCAGCCGACAACTCCACCAAATCCCAAGCCTCATTTTTGTGCAAAGATGCCATTTCATCAACCATGGCCTCTTTCCAGAGTTTTCCATCTTCTGAATCTACTGCTTCCTTCACAGTTTTGGGATCATTGTTAGTAATAGATAAAACAAAGTTTGAGTAAAAAGCAGATGGAATATACCTTTTAGGCTGCCTTCTTTCTTGAACTAATCTTCTCACAGCCGGAGTTTGTGGCTTTTCATCTTCTGATTCCTCCTCTACTGTAGAGTCTGATTCTTCCTCCTTTAGCTCAAACTCTATCTTCTCAGGTTTCTTTCGTTGGACTTCATGTTTAATAACATTTTTCACCTCTCTGAACACCACATCTCGGCTGTACACAACCTTCCGTGTGATTGGGTTCCAAAGCTTATAACCCTTTAAACCATCCTTATACCCAATAAAGATGCACTTTTCAGATTTACTATCCAAGTTTGTTCGTTTCTGCTTTGGAACATGTACATATGCATCATATCCAAATACCCTCAGATGTGAAAGAGGAGGGTTTCTTACCAGTCCATACCTCTTGTTGAGTCTTATCCTCCAACCCTGATGAAGGTGACCTGTTGACTAGATATCATGCAGTATCCACTGCCTCTGCCCAGAATTTCTGTCCTAACCCGGCACCACTGAGCATGCTTCTTGTCCTTTCCATCAATGTCTTATTCATTCTTTATGCAACTCCATTTTGCTGAGGTGTATATGGAGTAGTCTTCTTCCGTGCTATACCACACTTCTTACAGAATTCTTTAAATTCCTTACTACAAAACTCTCCACCGTTATCTGTCCTCAGCACCTTTATCTTCTTCTTTGTCTGTTTTTCCACTAGAGCCTTAAATTATTTAAACCTGTCAAAGACTTCAAATTTCTTCTTAAGGAAATATATCCATGTATTCCTTGAGAATTCATCTATAAATGATACATAGTATACAAACTTACCTAGTGATGGAACCTTCACAGGTCCAAACACGTCACTATGCACAAGTTCTAATATCCTTTTCGCCCTCTTACTACCAGAGGGGAAACTCACCCGATTCTACTTCCCATATACATAATTTTCATAGAAATTAAAATCTAGAGAGATATTACTCATACCTTCTACCATACCTTTACCATGAAGTATCCGAAGGACGTTTTCTCCAATATGTCCAAGCCTTTGATGCCACAGCATGGTCTTCCCTCCAGAGACCACTAGATTTTCTGCTCCACTTTCAGGAACCATCGAACTATTGCAGCCATCAATAACAGTGCTACCTTGCAGCTTGTACATATTTCTAATCCGAACTCCCCGCATCAATACCAGTGCTCCCCCAACCATCTTGCAGGTATCCTTCTCAAACATTGTTTTTACACCTGCATCATCCAGCTTGCTAACAGAAATCAGATTTCTGGCTAATGCAGAAATATGTAGAACACCTGAAGCGTTCTAACCCTTCCACCTTGCAACTTCAAATTTACTTTTCCGCGACCAACGATTCTAGACTTCCTATCATTCCCTAAGAATACATCACAACCATCATATTTCTCATACTCGCAGAACCACTCTCTATGGGGAGTGAAGTGAAAGGATGCACCTGAGTCAATCAACCATGCTTCATGATCTACATGTGTACTTGAAGAAACCAAGTACACATCCCCACCTTTATCTGAGGTGGTTTTCGCCTCTGCAGAAGGAGCCTCATTAGATCCCTTTCCTTTGTCAAAATATTTAGATTTACAGTCCCTTTTGTAGTGCCCTTCCTTTCCACATTTCCAGCACACCACCTTTATAGGTTTTCCTGGAGATTTAGATCTCCCACTAGATGACTTATTTTTGTTTCTGTTCTGGGTCTGCCCTCGTACAGACAAGGCATCACCATTTTGACTCTCCATATTTTTCCATCTCATCTCCTCCGTCAGCAAGGATGAGACTATTTCGTTAAAATGCAAGACAGTTGCATTGCTACGTATTGCAATAACTAGACTATCCCATGAATCTGGTAGAGAACACAACAAACGGATGCACTTATCTTCATCTAAAATTTTAATATCAACAGATGCTAACTGACTTACCACAATATTAAATTCATTCAAATGCTCTATCATTGAGTCTCCATCTTTCATCCTCAGGTTATACAGCTTTTTCCATAGGAACAGTTTATTCACCAGAGACTTATATTGGTACAAAGTCCCTAACTTGTCCCACAAAGCCTTCACCGTAGCTTCCCCTAATACATTCAAAAATACTAAATTTGAGATACACAATCGTATTGTGCTCTTTGCCTTCCGATCCAACTTCTTTCATTCTTCATCGAACACTCTGGTTGGTTTAGTACCCGGATCTATCGCAATCCACTAGTCTTTATCCACCAACAGATCCTCCATCTTGAGTTTCCACAACTCAAAACTCTAACCATTAAATTTCTTGATCTCTATCTTTCCACTGCTCGCCATCTTCTTTCACCACCAGAATCGATCTCGCAGATCTCCCACTGAACAGGGTGTACCACAGGCCCGAGCGAAACCCCTCAGCAAAAAAGACATTCCCTTGAAGCCAAAACAACTTTGATTCAAAATGTAAGTTTTAATCCCGTACAGAAATTACCTGCATACATATTCTAGAACACAGAAAATAAACAATGCGAGATCATAACAAATAAAACACATATACACAGAGATTTTCCCCTGGATCCCAAAACTGAAACTACCAGCTTGATTTTTCATTATTGTTCCTTCAATGTTACAATACATATTTAAACATGTTGAAGCATCTAATACCATGGACCGAAAACCATTGCATCCAATACCATGGACCGAAAACCATCGCGTCCAAAATACATGTGTGAAAATCATGCACAAAACCATAGGTGGGTCCGCCCAACCTAACATAGGGTCCAAAACCAAAATTTTTCGGGGTGCTGCCCCGGACCCCATAAAGTTGGGTTACGGGTGCCCTTTAAACCTCCTGTTAACTACGTGGAAAGAATATAACACAACCCAAAAAATATGACATAATGATGAAGCAAAAAAATAATAGTTTATTTTTGTTGGTGCTGACTATATATCTCACAAAGTGTCTCTCTTTCTACATGTCAAGAGAAGTAACATTTTTCCTATTTTTTTGAATATATTCCATAAACATCTTGATAAATGGTATAAACTTCATCATTGATTTTCTATTTTTGTTTCTCTCTCTCACCTAAGCTAATTGCTCCATCTAGAATACCAAGTCCTAAGTGCGCCTACCACTTGGATGCCAATAACCTCTTAAGCCCTAATCCATCGACTTTGAACCCCTTATAAATTAAACAGTAGTCTCCAATTAGCTGGTCCAAGTAAAGTTTCCATCCAAACCAAGCTTATGGTCCCCAAGTGAAATCAAGAAAGAATATGACATAATGATGAAGGAAAAATAATAATATGTTGTTTTTATTGGTTTTCAATATATATCTCACAAAGTGTCTCTCTTTCTACATGTAAAGAAAACTAACAATTTTCCTATTTTTTTCAAAATATTCATAAACATATTGATAAATTGCACAAGCTTCATCATTGATTTGTTGTGTTTGTTTCTCACTCTCGCCTAAGTCATATTTGTCATTGTCTTTGTTGTATTTATTTTCTATATTATGTTTTTAAACATTTGTATCATTTAAATATTTGTTATATACATTAATATTACTTGATTATTTTTAATTATAAAGAAACAACACCATAGAGCATTGCCATGGATCATGATGACGTGACTGTTATAGAAGTGCATGTTCAGGAACATGGAGAGAATAATGAATATCAAATTATTGATCCTATGGAAGACGATGATGATGCTACTAACAGAGTTGAAGAGGAGGGGACAAAAATATTGATCTATGAGACATTTAATAATGTTGGAATGAATGACGACGACAACCATATAGATGGTGTTTTTGATAAACATCTAATTGAGAAGGCAACAAAACCACTTTATTAAGGATCCAAAACAAATATTCTCTCTGCTATATTGTTGCTGGTGAACTAAAAGGTTATGAATGGCTTGTCAGACACTTGTGTCACACATATCCTAAGGTATGTAATATATTTTATGACATTTAGTACATGATGATAAAGGTTTTCTTTTTTCCTCCATTTTCATTTTTAGTTGATCATATGTAAAATTTGGATGCAATACGTATGATTAATATTCTTTACATTAAGTAGCACTAATTTTTTAATTATGTTGTAGATTGTTAGGTGAATTTTTGTTACCATCATCAAATTTTTATCTTGGGCATACCGATATTTACATGCCATTATGAGATATTGGAATGGAGTATCAAGCTATTCATGCATGTATTGATGGTATTGTAGTATTTCAGGTTACTAACATTTCCTCTAGAAGTGGTAGACATCTAGCAGTCTCTGAAAACCTCTACTATGGATATTTGGAAGATATACTTGAGTGTGACTTCAATTCCTTCAAAATAGTTATGTTGGACTTCAAATGGTATAGGCTACAAATGAATGAATGTGATACTGCTACAACTATTATTGAGTATTATAATAGATTTACCATGGTTAATGCAAGGAATATTGAGCTAGGATTACAGCCCTATATTCTTCCAAGCCAATGCAAACATTTATTATACTTAGAGATTTCAGGAAGAGGGGGTTCGTTATATGTTGTTAGATATGATCCAAGAGGAAGGCCAATCAAGTATAATGTGGTGGATTGAGATGATATTGAAGAATAATATTATGTAGAGGAGTGATTAGTTTGTGCCAGAGAAAGATGTCAAAGAAGTTTAAGAATATGTTAATTGAGAAAATGTTCTGTATGAATATGATATCGATAATGTATTATTAGATGAGGAAATTGAAGAAGTCAAGCCAAGCATAAGAGACAATGTTCCTCATGATGATATAGACGATGATGATGTTGATATAGCCAATCCTTTCAACATCAATTTTGAAATGGATGATATAGATGTTGACATGGATGAAGAATAAAATTGATGATATCGAAATGTTGAAATGTACTTGGAGGTATCTGTTTATATGTTTTCAGTTGATTTGTACTCTTTCATTTACCTTAATTATCTTTTTTCTTATTTTGTAGCTATGCTTGATTCTTACTATGTTGCTTTCAAATATTTTATAGTAGATAAAATGGGAATTGGGGGAATTGAGAGTGATGTGGGGGGAGGGGAACGAAGGGGGGAGGGGGAGGAGCCATATGAGCTTTCACCTTCATGTGGTTGCCCTTGTTCTCACTGGCTCAATTCTGTCGATGCTCTTAAGGTCAGGTAAATGTTCAGTTTACTTTAAATTTAACAATTAGTTGAAATTATGCTTTCATTAATTGACCCCACACAGAGGGGATTGTGAATGGGGCCAACATTGATTCGTTATTTTTCATTTTTTGCTTGTATGCATTGAAATTTGACATGGTTATAGTAGATGCAAGTGTTGACAACACGGGTTTGTTTCAAGACTCAAATAGTAATCAAAACAATAATTTAACAATCAAATGAAAAAATCAAGGAGATGAAATTATTTATTATTTTTTATAGTATTTATCATGGTATGTATTTAGCCCCAAGGGTTAGCTCAATTGGTCGAGTACCCCTTATCAAAGAACCTTAATTTTCTATTGAGAGGTCACGAGTTGAATTCTCTAAATGTTGTCTGGGTCAAGTAAATGTTCGATTCACTTAAAATTTAGCAACCAGTGGAAGTTATGCTTTAAGTAATTAACCCCTCACATATGGGTTGTGAATGGGGACAACATTGAAATCTTTTCATTTTGCGGTTATGTGTACTAAAATTTGACATGGTCATAGTAGATGCATGTGTTGATGATATGGGAGGGTTTTGAGACTCAAATATTACTCACAAAAAAAATTAAACAATAAAACGACAAAATTATAACATAAATGTCAAGGAGATGAAATTATTTATTATTTTTATTGTCCTTATCATGGTATGTATTTAGACCCGAGGGTTAGCTTGATTGGTCAAGTATCGCTCGTTAGAGCACCTTAATTTGATATTGAGAGGTCACAGGTTGAATTCTCTCGACGCTATTAAAGTCAAGGAAATGTTCAATTCACTTAAAATTTAACAATTAGTGGAAATTATGTTTTAATTAATTGACCCCGTACAAAGGGGGTTGTGAATGGGGCCAACATTGAAATTTTTTTAGTTTGTGCTTGTATGCACTGAAATTTGACATGGTTATAGTAGATGCATGAGTTGATGAGATGAGAAGGTTTTGAGATTCAAATATGACTCACTCAAATAATTCGAGAATCAAACAACAAAATTATAACATAAATGTCAAGGAGATTAAATTATTTATTATTTTTTACTGTGCTTAGAATGGTATGTATTTAGCCCAGAGGGTTAACTCAATTGGTTGAGTACCACTTGCCAAAGAATCTTAATTTTCTATTAAGAGGTAGAAGGTTCAATTCTCTCGATTCTCTCAGGGTTAGGTAAATTTTAATTCACTTAACATTTAGCAATCAATGAAGTTATGCTTTAACTAATTGACCCCACATAAAGGGGTTGTGAATGGGGCCAACGTTGATTTTTTCCAATTTGTGCTTGTATGCACTAAAATGTTTACAATAGATGCATGCGTTGAAGATATGGGAGGGTTTCAAGACTCAAGTATGACTCACACATAGAATTTGACAATCAAAAACAAAATTATAACATAAATGTTAAGGAGATGATTTTTGTTTTTGTTTTTTACTGTCCTTATCATGATATGTGTTTAGCACAAGGGTTAGCTCAATTGGTCGAGTATCCCTCGTTAATATACCTTAATTTTCTGTTGAGATGTCATAGTTTGAATTCTCTCGATGCTCTCGAGGTTAGGAAAATGTTCAATTCACTTAACATTTAGCAATCAATAGAAATTATTCTTTAATTAATTGCCCCTGCATAGAGGGGGTTGTGGATGGGGCCAACGTTGATTTTTTTTAGCTTGTGCTTGTATACATTGAAATTTGACAGGGTTATAGTAGATGCATGTGTTGACAATATGGGATGTTTTCAAGACTCAAATATGATTCACACAAAGAATTCGACAATCAAATGACAAAATTATAATGATAAATGTCAGGGAGATGAAATTATTTATTATTTTTTACTGGCCTTATCATGGTATATATTTAGCCATGAGAGTTAGCTTAATTGATTGAGTACCCTTCATTAAAACACCTTAATTTTATATTGGGAGGTGACAATTTCAATTCTCTCGATGCTCTCGGGGTCACGTAAATGTTTAATTCACTTAACATTTAACAATGAGCGGAAATTATGCTTTAATTTATTAACCCCACATAAAGGGGGTTGTGAATGGGACCAAAATTGAAAGGGACATGGACACGTTAACCCTATAAATTTACCCTAGTAGTACTCCTTCTACCAAAGGGTTGGAACAATTGTCTAGGAGATTAATGATGTCCACTAAGGCATAACTTCCAAGAATCATAATTCATTATCCAATTTAAGTCATTGTCACTAATTTCATGTTAAATACATTGAGTGTTAACATTTAATATGAAGCAATGGAAAAATGTATCTCATGTGTGTCAGGATAAGCATGATATGAGAGGCATATGCAAGAAATTTTCTAGGGAAATCCTCAATGTCATCATTGGGACCATTGTTTGTGATCATGTGGATCATTAAAACAAATATCCTCTAGCTATCTCTGGATGTGAGGGGTAAGAAGGTGTGCATAAAGGTATAACCCCACAATTTATAGCGAGAACACCAAAGTTTAACTTGGATAATGTCTCAACATGGTTGACCAAATATGACTTGTTTAAGACATTTTTTTCACATTATAATGTGGTGTGACAAACAAAGGAGAGGGAATTTCCCTTTCTCATCCAAGTTCAAATCTCACTAAGGTTTGTTCAAAGATGAAAGTGGAGGGGGTTCCTTTAAGCTCATCTAGTAACACATGTGAGGTGCATTTATGTAATATAACCCAATGATTTATCATAGTGGGATCTAAGCTCGGCTTGGATAGTGTCCCAATAAAAATCACCAAGGAGATATTGTAATTTTTAACATTTTGACTATGCCAAAATAAAATTAATATATATATCTATATATATATATATATATATATTATATATATATTATATATATATTAATTACAAATATAAAATAAAAAATTATTTATTTAAATTTCAAATATTAATATATAGTATATTATATATTATATATAATATAATATGTATAATAATATAATATATAATAGCTTACATGAAAAGTCATTGTGATATTGTGTCGAGTCCATTTGAAACCACCAAAAGTTGGGTCTATTTCAAACCATCAGAGCACTAGAGAAGCCATTGTGTCAAGTCCATTACAAATCACGAGAGCACCATAGTTCAAGTCCATTCAAAAACACGAGAGCACTAGAGAAGCCATTGTGTTGAGTCCATTATAAACCATGAGAAAACCAAAGGTCGAGTCCATTCCAAAGCAAAAGAGCATGAGAGCACTAGAGCACAACAACAAAAAGGCATTAGAGAATGGGAGCATTGAGATAGGTGTTTCATAGGTGCCATCGAATAATTAAAGACGTCAATCCATGTGATGCAAGCAATTCATTCCTTCTCCTCTTCTTATTTCTATTATCATAGCCATTGATAATAAAGCCTCTACACATGAAATGATATTTGGTGGTCGAGCCCTTCCTCCTAATCTTCTTCTTAGTCATGTTGTAAAAAACATTGATAATAAAACCCTTTCTCATGAACTGAGACCGAGGTGATCAATCCCTTCCCTTCTATAACAATAAGATGTTTTATTAGCACCATTTAGTGCAAAAATTTGGCACAGGATCATAAGGTCCAGAGTCGCCCATTCCTTCTCTATCTCTGCATCTGAATATTCATGATTTATGTACACTTTTGGTTTACAAACTAAAATATATTTATATGAACTTGTCAATTTTGTTCTTTTTCATCATGAATCAGGCCATATATCCTCATTTATAGGTAGGAAGGATGGTGGATTGCTGAAAGGTGAAAATGGTTGTTATAGATAATTATTTGGTGGGAATTAGTGTTACATTAGTAGTTGTACCTTTGTCCACTTATGTGGTAACGTCAAGGGAATTAGTAGTAGGGATTACATGATTGCCAATATTGTTCATTAGGGGATTACTTGTAGAGCCAACAATGTGCGATGTTACCTTATCTGTGCAATTTATGTTCGTATTGCATGCTATGGTATGGAGGGGTGTAGTATTCATGGCAATATCTATGTGCCTCAATGTTCTAGCATTAGGGAGAATAGGAGGGTTAACATTAAGGGTTTTAGGAGGGGCTAAGTAAATGCATATGTGGTGCTTATCAGGGTCCTCTATGACACTTGTGTTGGATGCCATTATAATCTCCTTATGTGTGTTGGTAAGTTACATTTCCTTTGCTATATATTGAATGGAGCTATGAAAATGCTCTTGTAACCTCTTGGCTATAGGCTCGTCATGTAGAGTGTTGACCCTAAGCTCCTTCATCCTTTTGAACTTTGTTATATGGGGAATAAGTGAGTGTAATTCTTGTACAGACCGCAATGTGCACAAGGGAAATTTCGTCAAAGATGATGAACATTTCCTTTCTTGGGTGGGTTAGGGTTTGAGCTTGGGTTTTACAGTGTTAGGGTTCGCTAGTTTGGGACATAAATGAATGACAATTTTAGTGCCATTACAGCCCTGATTATGTAAAAACAATGCAGGAAAATGGGAAAACACTAGAATATGAAAATACTAAAATGAAAATGTCCTAAAACTAAACCCTAGATAAAAGGGGTTGAACCCGTGATGGCTAAAACTTGAAACCAACTTGCAATCCTGGTAAAAAAGCACCAGATAGCTCGATTCACAACCAGTCAAAAAAAGAAGCCACATTTTCCAACTAGCCCTGTGCAAGTTCAACATACTAGAGGGATGGAAACACTTAATTTCTATAGCATACTTGTGAAATGCACCCTTCTTTCTCCTTTCCTTGAAAAAACTAGCATTGCAACCATTTCAATTTGGGTCCTTGAGGAAAGGAGCTAAAATAATCTACTCGTAAATTTTCCTTTGATACACAACCATAACACACAAACAAATAGTGCTTTGAGGAATTAGGTAAATACATAGATATGGAAAATCTATTTAATTTTAAGTGGTATTTTCATAGAGAGTGCCAAAATCTCCAAAGTTAGGCCAACATATGTTCATATTCTTCATATATTACCTAGGCCTTGATGTTAGGATTAGGATATCCTAGGCTTGGATGTTAATATTAGCCTAGCCAATCATCTCATCATCCTACTCACATCAAATATATTTAATGGAAACTTAAATATCTTGCAACTACATATTAATAATATGATGGGATAGCATGTAACTTATTACTTTTCATAAATGTATGGTGTCTTACCTTCTTGACATGTTTAACTTATGGGATCTCACTAATACATGTGTTTTAATCTCTATATTTAATTATACTTGATTAGTTCATAGTTTCAATTTCTCATCGGATGCATGAGGTCCTTTTAAGTACGCACATAGTGAATTCTATGAAAAAATATTTATAATTTTAATATATTTATTTTATTTTTAACATTTTTAAGTTAATTTTAAACTTTTATGAAATTAAAAATCCCAACCTTGAAATTCTATGTATCTTGGAAGAATTCATTTGATACTATTAAGAAATATAGTGACTTATGGGGACAAATATCATTCTTTATGTTGTTCATTAATTTTGAATATTCAAATTTTGGATTATTTATGCCATTACATTGTTAAGTTTAAGAAATGTAATAAGAGATTAAGTACAATTTTTTTAGTGATAAGTTTGTTATTGTCTCATCTTAGTTTTCCTAGTTAGTAGGATATATTATTACTTAATGTATTGGGGCCATCTATAGTGAATGATATTAAAAGGTATTAGAGAGTGAAATCCACATCCTTTTTTGGATCCCATCTACTAATGTATCTTCTTATCTCTCCATGTATCAATATAAATTTGTTATGGCTTGGGCATAATTGTGTAGTTGTTGTAATCTCTCATTTTGGTTAATGGAAACATCATTTTGATTGTTGGTGTGCTTGATTTTGGTAGCTAGTGTATTTCATTCTATCTTTCTTCTTTGTGGTTTTGGATGGGATTTCATTGGTTTAATTAAATATATTTGTACAATATTAATATTTGTAGGGTTGGGTTATGCTTGGGTAATCATTTTGAATGCTAGAAATTTTGTGGTATTAGCATACATATCTTGTGATTCGGTATTAGCTAATTGGTTTAGATGTCAACAATTTTTGGTTCTTGGATCGAATTATATAAACCCTAATTGAAAACTACAGTTGTTTGCAATACTTATTTTTAAGGATCATCATAGAAGGAATAGGGTACTCTCCCCATCCTCTCTCTTCATGATATATGTCAAATATCTTCCTTTATTTCAAGGTTCAATATTGTCCTTTCTAGGAATTTTCATAGAGAACTTATACAATTGATTGGAAACATAGTAGAAGCCATAGATTAACTTGGTTTTCACATCACTTATTAGCATACATTACTCCATAAGAACATACATATGTATTACTCTTACTCTTACAATGTGCTTCAGACTTAACTTGAATGATTAAACTTTTATTTACCAACAAATTTGGTTGTTTCATGGAACTCTGAATCATTGTATATGATCTAGGGTTTAAGGGTGAATTGTAATTATTTTATAAGAAATTGAAGTTTAAAGGGCTTGAATGCTTGAAGCACTATTCCATTACAATAGCTCATTGCAAACACAATAAGATTTATACATTTTTTTCTTGCGTGAACAACTAGATCACATTGATAGACGAGAATTATTTTCATAAATTCATTAACACACAACGAATTGTTACACACATGGTGAAACACATTAATGCTCAGTAATTCATTACATACACAATACATTGAATACTAGTCTATTGAATGTACATTAAGTTACATATACAATACATAGTGATTTATATCCATTCATAGTAATCTATGTTGACATGCACAGTTTAGTAACACTTTGAATGCATATGAGTAACAATTGGTATTTGGTTTTCCTGTTGAAATTTTTCCTCCTTGCACAGGTAGGTTACTGAACCTTCCACTAGTGGAACCCATAATACACTCTACTTTTCTTACTTTCTCAACAAAAATGCTATGATTTGATTGTATTTTTATTTGAACAAGTTTGTGTGCATAGGGATAGTTTAAGAGTGGTTTTTTTTACACTACTAAAGAAACCTATCGTCTTAGAGGAACTAATAAATCACGATATAACAACACCTAACTAGTTTCAAGAAATTCATTGTGAGGTTTTCTAGAGAAAGGATTTGAGACATAATGAGAATTTATTGAATGTGTAAGAAACTAGAGAACCCTATTAGAGACACCCTTGCATAGAGACAATGTATTTAAGTATAACAATGTTGATCCCTCTTAATTGTGCTCATTGCTCACATATTCACCTACAGTCACTACTTGTTGCTTCTTTACTAGATCATCTCCTAGTTCTGATGTATTTATATAGGCTTTGAGTAGTTCTGTAAGTAGTTGAATAAGACCAGTGGAAACTTGATTTCGAGAAGAAAGTGGTCAAGGCAAAGAAAATTAAGGATGCTTGATAAAGACATAATGATCCCTAAGCAAGGATACTATGGAAATTGACTCAAACCAATCCCCATGTAAGGTGGGGAACTAAGTTAAAGAGGATGAAGGGAAGCGATGAATGATGATTCTTGGATGAATTCATAAAAAATCATTCTCAAATCACTCTCTTCAAACCCTAAAAGGAAAGAGACTTGCTAAAATACCTAGGGCTGAAAAGGGTTTCTTACCTATGGCTAGCCAAATCTCTCAAACTAGCCAATAAGTCTCAACCATTTTCAAGGGAAATTATTGGCTAGGGAAATCCAAATTTAGGGCTATTTGTTTTAGGAAAAATGAGACATCTATGCTAAGTTATGAGACTTCATATACATGTTATCCCAACCCTATTTTTCCTTTTGATGATTTAATTTTTACTTTTGGACAATAATGGATTTTGGCATTTCTTTCTTTCTTGCATCAACCTCTTCAGGGGCTCCTTCCCCAAATGGCTCAAGGGTTGATGAAGAATTCAAGGGCTAACCATTCTAGGGTAATACTAGTGTCGAAGCTTGGGATGTGTGGAGCTTTGTAATGAGTGAAAAATGGTAAGTATGGTCCAAATATGGGAAATATTTCATCACTCCAAGTTGTTATCACCTAGATTAACCTCAGGCTGAAGGGAGGCAATGCTAGGGTAACCACAAACCAAGCTTAGCCAAGTAGCTAGCCCTACTAGGCCGGAAGAGGACTCTCTCCGTAAGGATCTTAGTCAAGATGAATGGATTAGGAAAGGATTTTAGGCTAGGTATAGTAGCATGAAATTTTTGATTGGATTTTGTCGATGTTCTGTCAGATCAGGAGGAGCTGGGCAGTTTAGGTCTGGGAAATTAGGTCAGAAATGCAGGGTGTTCTATGGGGCAAGGTAGGCGTAGGATTTAACACTTTTAGGCTTGATGGGGTGAGATGTTTTAAATTGGTTAGAAGCTAAGAAGGGAATTCTTATAGACATTTTTGAGCACTTCAACCCCAATCATAAATTTCCATAAAATGAGGGCTCCTAAGTCCCTAAAAGTGTTGCTTCACTACCTAAAGGAACAAGGTCAACTGATTACATCATCTCCCAGAAGTTCTCCACTGAAAAATGCTCATAAATGGTCAAAACTGAACCACACTAAGAGCTCAATGCAGAGGGTGCGATGCATATCACCTTCCCAATGTACAGGGTGCGATGCATGCTCATTTGCTCCTCTGTAGGGTGCGATGGTCGGGAATGGACAAATCGCAGGGACAAAAATGCGAGGTGGAAGATCATGGAATCTTCCAGAAGCTTCCCCACTGACACTTGCCTGTCCATTTTCGACCAGGGATGAGTAAGAGATCATCATTCTCCAAGTGGAAGCAGGAACTATCAGAGATAAGACACTAATCAAGATCCCAAAAGATGACTCACCTCTCTGTAATCATCTATATATCGATCCCTCATCACAGAGATCCGGAGGATAAAATTTTGTATCTTATAGAGAAGTGCTATTGGTATTCTGGTGTACATTGACAGTGTTGGGTGATCTAGCTTTGCTTGAGGTGAAGAAGGGCTTCTTAGCTAGAGGATGATGCTGGGTCAGAGCACATGGTTGTAATCTTCTTGCTACTTTTCATCTAAATAAATCTATTCTTGTTTCCTTCCATATTCTTGTGTACTTGTTTATATATGCTTGTATATGGTTAATGCACATCTGATCCTGCATTATTTATGAACTTAGATCCTTGTTTCTTGCATAGTAGTATGTTACTGTGATTCTACAGGTCCTTTTGAAGCTGAGCAGACAAAGATCAAGCGGCAAAAATCTATTAAGAAAGAGAGGAAATCGAGTGCAAGACTCAGGTTGGCCTTCTTGGTTCTCCTCTCATCTATTTTCATAAAAGGAATCAATAGTAGACTTTGATTCTTTGTTTCTAAGGTAGCCACCCATCTTAGTGGGAATAGCAGCGTCCATGTGGACACTATTCCCGTATAACAAAATGGCGACTCCACTGGGGAGCGACTAGATTACTTGTTAGCCTATCTATCCTTGTTTCTTTTATAAACATACAGACAGAGCCTGAAGTCAAGCCAGCTAGCCTTCGAACTGCATTTGTCATACAAATGCAAAGTAGATCAATGCTGCTTCAGTCAATCTCCATGTTTTGTTTATGAATTAAACAATATATCTGCAAGCAATCTAATTGCCCTAAGTGGTGGCTCTAGTAACCTCTTAGATCACCCCTGTGTTTTACATACATTGATCTGTACTTATTCAGCATAAACACCTGAACTAAACTGCAAACTGTGAGTGAAATCTTGTTCAAAGTCTCGCACTATAACCATCACACCCTGCCTTCAAGGCATCCTATATGCATCGCACTTCCCGAATGGAGTAGCTGCACTGCATACTGAGTTCACTATGTAACAGGTGCGATGGTTAGGGAGGATTGATTTTACCCTCCGACTGTGGATTTTTCTCACTGTTTTCAATCTTATTCAAGAGTTTTTTCTGTTTGTAATTAGTGTACTTCTATGAATACCCCCTTTTCTTACATTATTTTGCCTCCTTAGTGCAAAGAACTATAAACGTTTTTTATGTATTGTGCGTCGTTTTAGTTCTATTTTGCAAAAAGTAGCACAATCGAGCTGTTGTCTCTAGATCTGAAAGTGTCGTAGTTGTCATTTTCAGTTTTAGGAAGCAATTCCATTGTTTTAGATAGTTTATTATATAGTTACTATTGCATAAGATTTGAATTACTAGTTTTAGAGTGTCGAAAAGAAATTTCCATTTCAAAATCGCAAAGTGTCTCTCTTGCTTTCACTTCGTTTTGAAAAAGAATTTTGTTGAGTACAGTCGCTTTAAAAGTAATTCAGTTTTGCACATAGCTTTCTTAGCATCATTTACACATTAAGAGAGCTGAAAACAAATACATGCATGTGCATTTTCATTTTGAATGCTTGGCTTGATTTAGGACTTTGCATATTAGCGTGTGCTCTGTGCTCTATGAAGTAAATATGCTTGACTTTCTTCCCTTTAGTAGCTAGGATTTTCATTGCTGAAAAAAGATAAAATGTTTGTTTATCATCTTGGACTGCATTTAGGAATTATACATACATCACGTGGTGAACCTGAAAGGCAAACTGTTAAGCAAGATCAACTTAAAATAAATCCAATGAATCTAACAACGCTTTGGAACTTAATGCACAACATCTAGAGGTCTAGGCTAGAGATGTATTCCGGCGTCGTAAAACCTGGTAACTATTGCTTTCAATGTTGGTTGGGTAATTCCTCCACTCTGAGACCGCAAGTTCCAGTACGGACTTGTTCTCCCACGTACCGTCGAGTATATATTGGGAGACCACAATAGGCTACATCCTTTATCCTTGGGAAGCCATGTCTGCTGCCCTATCGATCGCAATGCACCGAACACAACATTCGGGAAGATTGACTCCGTACTGTAAAAATTATTCTACAGTTTTGTGATTGGTTTGATAATCCTCTCTGCCTAGATCTCTAGAGAAGTCCATTTTGCTCCTTTTCAGACTCCTTAAAGGAAAAGGTCCTCTGAGCACTTGTCACTTCAAGCTCAATAAAAATTGAGGGCGACTAGAGTCATCTTTTGTTTTTTCTCGACTCTTTAAAATTGAAAAAACAAGTTGTGTCCAAGCGTCTAAAAATTTATTTTAATCGGAATAACGTCACAAATTCCCCCGTTGATCTTCAGGTTGAGAAAATGAAGTCTACCAACCAAGGATTTCCCCATGAAGGAAATCCTAGTCCCTTCTATCTTAGGGAGATGTTGGTCCACCCCATATGGCCACTTTGTCACTTCCAGGATTGACAATTGGTTTGCTGTCTGGCTCTTCTCTACCTATCTCGTTCAAAATCCCACAATTCCTGAACAGTCTAACCAACAACGAGACAACACTAGAGTTGCCTCCCAACCTTCTACTTCATCTGATTCTCCCTCTCCTCCTTCCTCTTTGCTTGATAAAGCCGAAAAAGCTAAAAATCAAGTAACTGAGAAGAAGAAGAAGCAGAAAGAGAAAAAGGAAAAGAAGAAAAAGGAACCAAAATCGAAAGGGAACAACCAAATATCGTCTAGCAAAAATCCACACACCGCACAGTCAAAACCTAAATCTCCTCGTGTCATTTGAAATGGAGACCACTATCACCGAGATTGTCCCTGCATCCCTCGGATCTTAAGGGACTGGTCTCCTCGTTTGCACAATCCGGTAGCATCAACCTCTGGCGATCATGTTGAATGCTCACCATCAACTAGTGAAAGTGAAGCACATGGATAAAGAAGGAATCCTAAACTTCCTTGTAAGTTGTGTGAAGGCAGTCATGCCGTTCACCGTTGTCCCTTCCTTGACGAGGCCAAAAGAGTTTTGGATGATCGTCCAGTTTCACCGCTACCACTTCATCCTGGATATAAAAAACTCTTGCCAAGTCCTCCACCGGTTGAAAATCTGATTGGCCCATCATTGTGGTCGGCTGAAGCATCTATCATTGAAAATGAACCCTCTGAATCCATACCAGATGAAAGTGAAAGGGTCAATATGGCAGTTGACCCGGTCTTGCCTTCAAGGTGTTCATCTTCGAATGATACCGTCACTGAAGAGAAAGAGAACGACACCGTTCAAATTCTTTTCATCAACACAGACTCCGATGAGCTTGGGGGCAATCCTCCCATTCCTTTACCGCAAGAAGGAAGTTCATCAGAGTCATACCCGGCCGTCGATTCGGTCCCACCACCAAGCAACCTAGTCGTTTCCTTCGACTGGAATCTACTAGGCAGACCCCGTTTGCCAGCTAGTGTACCATTCAAAATCATTGTACAAGCTTACAAAATGGTCATGGTTGGTACCATCATTGATGAAGGGGCTTCTGTGAGTATCCTTTCCTCAACTACTTGGAAAGCGCTTGGTTCGCCATCGCTTTTGCCTGAAATGAGAAATCTAATAGGCTTTGACAAGGGAACCAGTCAACCTTTAGGGATCCTTCCAAATGTGCCCATTACTTTGAGAAGGAAAATTGTTCACATGAATGTTATGGTAGTTCAAGGACCTTTAGATTATAATCTACTCCTTGGACGTGACTATATTTATTACATGGGAGCCATCGTCTCCTCGCTCTTTAGAGTAATGTGCTTTCCGCACGAAGGCAGAATGGTCAAGCTCATAGAGCAAACGTCATTCCCCGGTTCACACATCGCAAATAGTCAAATGCCATCCCTAAATGGTCTTTTCATGCAAGAAATGTCTCATCGGTCTCCAGCCCGTCCACCTGATGAACACGAGTGATTCAGGAAGATGTGACTGAAACCCAGGGGGCATGCACCCTGGTCTGTTTCAGCAGAAAAAAATTAGGTATAGAGTAGATTTCCGCGAAGGATATATGACTAGTCCAAACCCGTCCGTACAGGAAAAGGACAACAGACTAGAAAGATACCTCCGTCAAAGGTATTTCAGTAGAGTGCGTCTGCAAATTCACCGTAACCTGAATCGATACATATCCTCGAGGAAGCACCTTATCTAAGCAAATAGAAATGACCAGCTAACCTAGAGATATGTTCACTATACCTGGGGGCATGCAAACCATTCAGCATGAAAGGGAAGAGCGGCAAAGTAAAGGAAAAATTTTTAGGACATCTAACACTATAAACCAGAAAGGCTAGTCGTTTCCTAACTTGCATAAAAAAAGGATCCATGGCAAAGCTTGAGAGATGTAAGCCACTTCAAAATAGCATCTCGAATGAGACATTTCTTATCATACGACTGGAGAGCAATGTTGTCGCAAAGTTCAAGCTCGTTAAAAAATAAACTCTCCACGAGAAGTTTTAGCGCATAGTTCACGCTCGTTAAAAAATAAACATAAGTCATGAGCAAATGTTTCCCCCAGCATTTAAGCTCGTTAAAAAATGAACCGGTAAATAACCATTGTGAATGCCTTATTGTCAGCTTTTGAGCCTTGGTCGTGTTCTCGCCATCACCTCCACTCTGTTTTTTGCCGATCATTCACCCCCATATGATTGTTTACCCCTTCAAGGAACATCTGCGAAGAGTGATTCTGCTAGCCATCCTTGTAACACTGCCATGATTGGAAAATTCCAAATCTTACCTGGAATTAGCTGCTACCTGAAACCATCACTCGTTCCTCAAAAACGAGTCTTCTTTAAGCTCTTTTCACCTGACTCATAAAATATGAAAAGATTTCCGAGCGATTGGCCTCTCTGGCTCGTTAAAAGGCATCGGAAGTGCTAT
>APFE030617182.1:0-35743 GCA_000404065.3 Pinus taeda | reverse complement strand
TCCTTCCTAGACTGCAAAAAACATGAAATGGTGAATGGTTTCCCAAGGCAGAGCATTGATGTAATGGATTCTACCTATCAAACTTGAAAACATTCAACTAGAAGCAATGAAATGATTGATGGCATACATAAAACATATAAACATAATCAAAGAAGAAGAAAATGTACTAGAACTCCATACCATAGGGATCCCATAAAAATAGCTACAATTCTTATTAATTTCCTGCCAAACTGCTTACAAAGACGTATAATCAAGCTCTGAGCATCCACACTGAGTCCAACTAGTAAAATGACTGAGAAACTACATGACATAGGTCTCAAAACAACTAATCCTAGCCTCAGGGGTCGAATCCATGAGAGGAGGAGAAGTTGCACAAAAGACTGAACTGATAGCTAAAGACTAGGGTGGTCAAACTGAATCATCCCTAATATGAAGAAAATTAATTCATTACATGCCACTTAGGCCATTCATTTGATGTATCTATCCTAGGTAAAAAAAACACACATTAATTAAATCATCGTTATGAATTACATCAGTGAAAAATCAAAATCCCATAGGTGAAAAGTATTTTCTGAAAGAAACAGTGAAAATTTTGGCTATCTGTGAAGTGCGTAGCGCTTGAAGGAAGTGTGCAAAGCCATCTTCAAGGTGAGTTTTGACTACCTTCCGGTGTCTAAATCTAGCTTAGGATAGCTCATTGGAAAGCTTATCCTGTCTAGTTTCCAAAAATACCCCTAGTTTCCAAATTGAGCTTGATTTCCCCCCCCCCCCAAAACTGAAATCTCCCAATACTGCTCAAACATGGAGCGCTTGGCACAAAAAATAGGCAGAAACCTGATTTTTAGGTGTTTTTTTGCCTCTTCCACTTAGTAGTTTTGACTTTCAAATCTAGAAACATGATTTTATTGAGTGTAAATGGTCTTTTGAATCTAATGGTGGTGGCTATTCCTCCAAAATATACCCCAAAAATGTGCGCAGTGGCCTAGGTTCTGCGCATTTGACCAAGGGACTGATACAAAAATTACCTGACTATGAAGTGCGCAGACCCTGAAGGGAGTGCACAGCGCCATCTTCAAGGCAACGTTTGACTAATTTCCCTATGTCCCAATTAGGTGTGGGATAACTCATTGGAAATCTTATCGAGTCTAATTTCCATAGAATCTTGAATGTTTCAATTTTGAGCTCATTTGCCTTATCAAAAGCTCAATCTCCCACGACTGGTCAAAATGTGCAGAGTGAGGCTGCCAAAATGCAGTGTTGTTTCAGTCAACTTTTGGAGGTCTTTCTCAACTCCCAATTGAGGTCATGATAGCTCATTGGAAATATCTCTTTGTCTAGTTATCATTTGACTCATGAAACAAGTCTTTTAGACATTCCATCTACAAGAAAAATTGATTTTACCAAGGTCACTCCAGAAGGGCAGCAACTCTCCTCTAGCAAATGATTGTTTGGAAATTTCTCCCAAACCATGAGACCTGTGTAAAAACTGAAGGATTTTTTTCTTCTTGACTTTAGGATGGACAAAAAGCTCTATCACGTTTCTCAAATTCATCTTTTCTTTCTCATAAACATCATTTGAATAAAACCTATCCCGACGTGTGGAACAAGGGATTTGTAGAAATGAAGGGAAATGAAAGGGGTGAGGGGCTTCTAATTTATAGAGAAAAGTTTGGGAAGTAGGGAGGGATGTTGGGAAGTAGGGGAATGTGGAATTTCAACGATTGAGTGAGGGGAAGGGGTCCAAAAGGGAAAAACACAGACCTAACCTAGAAAAGTGTCAAATTGTAGCAATAGGCTAGGGTTTGTGAGAAAATGATGAATTTGAGGGATATCAGTGATGGGAAGTGGTAAGAAGGTATTTTAAGGGTAGGGCAAGGTGTATTAGCATCAATATATAAGTTTTTTTGATGATTTGACCATCCAAGCAAAATTACCTTCAAAACCCTAGGAGAGGGAAATGAGCCTTACCTAAGTACAACTAAAGCACAAACAAGGTGTAAAACGACCCACTGGAACTTGAAATAATGATGAAAACTCTTTGAATGATGGTACACTTAGCCAAATGGTGACATGGACTAATATTTGGAAAAATTTGGAAGGAATGAAAATAATCCTAGACCTAATACCTAGTGACCAAATTTTACTTGAAGACTCATTGAAATGACAAAATTTGACTTTGACACCCTAAGACCACTTTGTAAGAGCATGTTTGATCGCTGGTGGAAGGATGAAAATAATGACTCTAACATTGGCTCCATTGGGGATGGTAGCTCCTTGGAGGTGCCAAGAACACCGTACACTAAGTAGCCTTATCCATTGGGCATGGAGTAAGAAAAACACAATCTAAAATATATGACTAAATACACAAACTTACTTGAAATTGACTGAAAAATGACTCAAGACTTACTTAGTTGAAACAAGTACTTACAAAACTTATTAATGGAAGCAGACCATCAAGATTTGAGGGCTTCAAATACTGATGAAAACCACCTACCTACTGAAGATATATGTACAATCATGTGAAGTGAACCTTCCAATGTAACCAATCCAGTAGATGGTTGCTCATTGAAATTTTTCTCTCGATTTCCTCAAGCAGGCAAAACGATATACATGTAGGCAACTCACAATAACAATTGAAACCAACGCTTATGCTAACCAACCAGGCAACATTCATCTTCTCTAATGCTTGCAAAAGAATGTCGAAGGGATCTTGAAAATCCTCAAGTACTAGCTTGTCTTGAGATCCAGCAACAAAATACAAGTACTCCCTTGATTTTGATCTGAAAGAACAGTTGGTTCCTGATTGATAGGAAGGCATAGAGAAGTATAAGCTTATGTTATCTGAGTGTTGGCTATAAATTCCTCGAGCATGAGAAATTTTGACTCAATTTCTGGCATATTGTCTCTCTCAGGCACATATTCCTTAATTTCATAGTCTAAGTCATTATTAAACAGAAAACATTCTTCAAAATTATCAAACATGATAGCCCTATCATCTTCATGAAAGAAAATAATATATGTTCACTGATCTATAAATCTAATTTCAAGACTGTCCTCATTTTCAAAAGTGGAAGAAGCTTCACTAACACCTTCTTGATGATGTGAACACTGCAAACCTGCATTACCTTGGGCTGTAACATGACCTTTCAGGAGTTGATCTATCTCATCTTCAGATTGAGGAGATATTACTTTTTGTTTTCTTTTGCTAAAACAATAATTTTATTCTTGAAATAACATTTCAAAACATGAATTATGAGAAGAAATACGTGAATGACAGTCCTGAATTCCCTAGTTCTCTGAAATTTGAATACATTGTTGATCATCTTCATATGACATGGCAACCAGATTGTCATATTTCTTATCGCACTCATCAGTCATACGAGAGAAAAATTCAAATAGTTCTTGAAACTCAAAACTAACACTTCTATCTTTTACCACTGAGTTATCAAAAGAATATTTTTCACTTACTTAAACAAAGATCTCATCTTGTTTTTCAGAAAAGGACTAGATTACCTCCTCATGAATGCTTTGTTCTAATGAAATGATAACACTTGGGTCAATAACTTTGTTTTCTTCATTCAAGATTATCTCAACAATAGAGCTCTCCTTCATGGGATTCAGAATAAGGTACTCTTCATCATCACGATCTAAATCTAGATCTGAAATAGCCAACTTTACTTTTTCACAATTTGAAATTGAAACTTGATTTCCCTGCATACTATCTTCTGCTATGAGAAGATCTGTAATAGGACCTTGTCCTCCATCATTTTCAATTGTACTAAGATCCTGAACTTGCTGCAAATTTTCCTGAGCATCTTGATAAGTATCCTCTAAGCTCTCTTTATGCTGCTGAGATGGGTTTTCATACAAGGATTCCATGATCTCATCGCCCATGAAGTCATCATCTTCATAAAATTTCTCAAGATTTTCAATAAAACTATAAACATGTTTGCAACACTTCTGAACTAATATTAAGGATGCACAAGGTTTTTATACCTTTCAAAGAACATGGTATGAAAATCCTTTAAACAATAAATACAAGCAAGCAGCAAAGTTTCATACCAAGATCGAGCTTCACAGTCTTCAGGAAAATCAACCTTCAACTTGTGAGTATGCATGTGAAATCTAACCAGATGTAAGGCAGCATCATTCCTATCATTATCTTTAAACATAGGCAAATTCCTTTGCCAATCTACCTTAGGAATTTTATTTGGGAAACCTGGAATGTGATCTCGGCTCATGGGAACATACCTTCAAGCCACCAAATCCATTTTGATAACAACAAATTCGCCAAGAAATTATTTAGGCTACTGGTTCTTGAAGAGTGGAGTTGCCATAAAAATTCTGAACCTTGGAATTTTTCGACATTGGAGTTGCCAGGTGAATGATTTCAACCTTCGTATGCATCTCATTGTTGATCACCATCAACAATCAGATCTAAACTTGATACATTTTTCTTAGGAACATAAAACTACATCCCCAGAATGGTCGCTACTATGTTATCACCTAGATTGACCTCAAGCTGAAGGGAGGCAATGCCAGGGTAACCACAAACCAAGCTTAGACAAGTAGCTAGCCCTACTATGCTAGGAGAGGGCTATCTCTATAATGATCTCAGTCAAAATGATTGGATCAGGTAAAGGATTTTAGGCTAGGTATAGTAGCTCAAAATTTTTGAATTTTGTTGGTGATTTGTCGGATCAGGAGGAGCTAGACAATTTAGGTCTGGGAAATTAGGTTAGAAATGCAGGGTGTTCTATGGGGCAAGGTAGGCATAAGCTTTAGCACTTTAGGCTTGATGATGTGAGGGTTTTAAGACCAATGAGGAGCTAAGAAGGGCATGTGACAATCATGGATCCTTCTTAAATAGTAGAAAACATGAAATGTTGAATTATTTCCCAAGGCAGAGCACTGATACAATGGATTCTACTTATCAAACTTGAAAGCATTCAACTAGAAGCAATGAAATGAATGATGGCATACGTAAAAAATGTAAACAAATGATCATAAAAGAAGAAACTTTACTAAAACTCCATACCAAAGGGATCCCATAAAAATAGCTGCAAATCTTATTACTCTCCTTGTCAAACTGCTTACAATGATGTACAATCAAGCTCTGAGCATCCAACTAAGTCCAACGAATAAAATGACTGAGAAACTACATGATATAGGCCCAAAAACAACTAATCCTAGCTTCAGGGGTTGAATCCATGAGAGGAGGAGAAGTTGTACAAAAGACTGAACCTAGAGCTAAAGACTATGGTGGTCAAACTGAATCATCCCTAATATGAAGTAAACTGATTCATTACATGCCACTTAGGCCATTCATCTGATGTATCTACCCTAGGTAACAAAAAAACACTTTAATTACATCATTATGAATTACATCAGAGAAAAATCAAAATCCCAAAGATGAAAAGTATTTTCTGAAAGAAACAGTGAAAAATTTGGTTGCCTGCCAAGTGCGCAGCGCTAGTGTCAAACGCACAGCCCCTGAAGGAAGTGCGCAATGTCATCTTCAAGGCGAGTCTTGACTGCCTTCTTGGTGTTCAAATCTAGCTCAGGATAGCTCATTGTAAAGCTTATCCTGTATAGTTTACAAAAATTCCCCTAGTTTCTAAATTGAGCTTGATTTTCCCCTCCAAAACTGCAATCTACCAAGACTACTCAAACGCGCGGCACCTGGCTTAGAAAGCAGACAAAAATTGATTTCTAGGTGGTTTTTTGCCTTTTCCACCTAGTATTTTTTACTTTCAAATCTGGAAACATGGTTTTCTTGAGTTTAAATGGTGTTCTGAATCTAATGGTGGTGTCCATTCCTCCAAAATATACCCCAAAAAAGTGCGGCACTGCCCATTTGACCAAGGGACTGATATAAAAATTACATGACTGTGGAATGTGCAGCGTCTGAAGGGAGTGCGCAATGCCATCTTCAAGTAAAATTTTGACTAACTTCCTAGTGTCTAAATTAGTCGTGGGATAGCTCATTGGAAATCTTGTCGAGTTTTCTTTCCAGAACATCTTGAATATTTCAATTTGGAGCTCATTTTCCCTGTCAAAATCTCAATCTCCCAAGACTGGTCAAAATGTGCAGAGTGAGGCTGCCAAAATGCAGAGTGTTGTTTCAGTCAACTTTTTTAGGTCTTCCTCAACTCCATATTGAGCTCATGATAGCTCATTGGAAATATCTTTGTTTCTAGTTGTCATTTGACTCATAAAAAAAGTCTATTGGACATTCCATCTAGGTGAAAATGTTATATGATCCAAAAATACAATCTTATCATAGGTTATAAAATTATAATAAAATAATTATTAATTTAAGATATTAAATTAATAATATTATTCTAGAATGTTTAATTATTTAGAATTAGTAATTTTGTTGTAACTAGATATGACTCTCCAAATGTGTCATATCTTAGGCTCTTATTTTAGGAGATTTGTTAGCTAGTTGGTTTGAATAGCATTTATTGTAAATGGACACTTGTTTTATTTAATAAGTGATCCATAATTAGAGGTAGTTAGGAATGGAGCTTATAAATAGCTCATTGCAAGATGGTTTGGATGTTCGGGTGTAAACTCTTGCAAAATCAATTATGTAATTTTTTTTTTTTTTTTTTTTTTTTTTTTTTTTTTTTTTTTTTTTTCTGATTAATAAAATTACGTGTCTGAGGACACTTTTGCCATTATTGTGGTATCAGAGCTCCAGTAATGCTGCAGTGATGTGAGGAGGAGATTCCAACTCTACAAGCTTTTGGAAAAATCCATTGAATTGATCATCAAATGATTGGTATGAATTTGCCCAATTTTTTTTGTTTAAAAGGAACATAAATTTTATTATTGATTTTAGATTTGTAAATTCTAAAATCATTTTTTTTATTGTAAAAAAGGAAAAAGAAAAAGGAGGAAACTGCAAAATCTGTGTGACTTTTCTGCAAAATCTGTATGACTATTGTGATGCAATGATATGGATTTGCATCTATTGAGTGACTATGCGAGCATTCAGACTTTGACAAAGACTCTTGCGCCCAGTGGATTCTTTATAGTTCTTTGATTCCTGTAGTCTCTTCCATTCATCACAGAATTGGATGGAAGGGCTGCTACCATTTGAATTCGATTGTTGTGAGGAATTCCAGTTTGGAGAAGCCTTGGACCTGGAGACATTAAATTGTCTATTGATGGCATAATACAAATACAAAGCAGGGAAAGTGTTGCAGAGCGCAGGATCTTCATCAAAAGTGAACCGGAATCCAAGGTCGATGAATCCCCTAAGCTCCTCCACATCATCATCTATTACTCCTCTTGTTCTTGTAGGCTGAGACCAGTGCAATCTATCCCCCAAATCTAAGACACTCCTCCCTAGTTTCTTTGTTTTTTCATCAAGCAGCAACTGCCCATATTCAAAACGCTGACAATAATTACCTGAGTCCTGCATTTCACAATTCTTGATAACTGCAGAGTTGTGTGCGCTCTTCTTCTCGGCTAAGGGTGTCGCCATTTATTTGGCCTTTTTTGGACAACAAGTAAGCCTTGTTCTGTTCTACAGGCATTATTATTTAGTAATTTACTTGATCTACAAGCGATAATGGATTGAGTCCTCTACGCACTTCTTGTCTGCGGCACAGGAGAATGCAAACAATGAAGCGCCATTCAAAAAGTCGTTGAATGGCTTTGACAACTTAATCAAGGTCAAGTTCATAAACTGGAAGTTGATCGCTGTTCCAAGTTCATAGACCAGAAGCTGATCGTTGTTCCATGCATTAATTCGAGAATTAGAAGCTAATCGTTGTTCCACGCATTAATTCGAAAATTGGAAGTCTGATCATTGTTCCACGGATTAATTTGAAAATTGGAAGTCTGATCACTGTTGCTCGGTGTTCACACGTTAATTCAAGAATTTGAAGTGTGATCATTGTTCATAGACCAGAAGCTGATCATTGTTCCTCGGTGCTTTGGCCTTTTAGGCGTGCTGAATTTTTATCTTCATGCAATATGTGGTGTTTGCCTGAAGCGACCTTTTTTTTTTCTTGGATCTCTAAGTTGTTGTCTTGCTTTTTTACCTTCCCTTGTTCAAGCTCTATTTGTGCTTTTCAACGATAGTTTATTTGATGTATCAACATAAAATAGGCGATTTTGTCATGAGGGGTATGGTGTTAAAAAGAAAAGAAAGTTTAAAGTTGAATTGAAAAGTGAAGAAGTAGAGAGATAAGGATTTTTTTTAATATTGTATTCTGGAGAGATACGGAGTTTTAAATAAGGTGATATGTAAATTTTTGGAGTAATAAGGGGATTTTAATTGTAATTTTTGGAGGGATAAATGTAACTCAAAGTAATTTTACTTTGGAGGGGGGTAATTTTTTTTTCCAAGTTTTTCAAGAGCATCATTGTAAAAGTCAAATTTTGAAAGTTACCTTGTAATTTTTGAGAAATTGACTAGAGCCAAGTGCAAAGCTCAGTCATTTTTCTCCTGCTTCAAATGACTATACGAGGGTCAAGGCCAAGCCCTGATAGATCATGTTTTTGCGTGGTGTATTGTGTTGACTATCTTGTCATTTCTGTTCTGATTCTTGGTGCGATGCTTCAACGCTACAATGTCGAAGTTGTTTAATTTGTTTTCTGATTCTGACAAACTTGAAGGCACAAAATCTTATAAAACATGGCACCATCTCATCGAAAGCACTCTCATTTACAATGAATTATGGCAGGGAATATGTGATGGAGATGTTAAGCCAAATAAACCCACAGATGTAGCTGCACTAGCAAAATGGGAAGTTAAGAATGCCAAAGCCTTAGCTCTTATTAAATCTTCTATCAATGATGAAATGTATGTCCATATAGAAAATGCTACAGATGCATGGTCTGCTTTGAAAACTTTTAAAGACCTCTTTGATACTCAGCGTGAATAAAAGAAAGTTGATCTACAATTAAAATTATTACAACAAAAACTGACTGAAAGAGGTGATTTTCTTGAATATATCTCACAACTTAAGAATATTAGGCAAGAAATCATTAATGCTGGTTTTCCAGCAATAGATGATAGTTTTATGGTAACAATTGTAATTGCTAGACTTCCTTCTTCCTACACGCATTTTTTGGAGACTCTACAATTAAATAGGGAATTAGAGAAACTAAAGTTTGATGAACTCTGTGAAATGTTGACTCAACATGATAAAACTTTTGGGCAGAAGAAGAAAGTTGGTGAAGATGTTTTTCTCACAGAAGCAAGCACTAGTAAATCATCAATAGACAATTCTCGAGGCAGAGGCAGAGGCAATCAGAATCAAGCACCACATAATGTACAAAGTAGAGGTCGAAGCCAAAGCAGAGGAAACACCTTTAACAGAGGCAACAGTTCAGGAAGAAGTAATTTTCAAGGTAGAGGAAACAACCAAGGAAGAGGAAATTTTCCAAGAAATAATAATCAAGGCAGAGGATAATCTCAAAATAGAAGTCAAAGCAGAGGTAGAGGACAATCTTCAGGAAGAGGAAGAGACTTAAGTCAAATTGTGTATCAAAGATGTAACAAAGTTGGCCATTATGCTGAAGATTGTCGAACTTCACTTAATAAAATTCCCAAGTTTTAGCAGCATTCAATGCAATTTGCAAATGATCAAGATGATGATAACTCAGAATATGTTTTTACTTCCTCCCCAGCATCACAACTTACATCCCATCTTAGAAGTGACTATGAAGATGGCTGGATCTTGGATTCAGGGGCAACTTAGCACATGACTTGTCGACGTGATGTTTTTTGAAATTTTCAAGATTGCCAACTTAATTCCATTTTTCTTGCTCATGATACAAAACATACTCCTCCTGGAAAAGGAGCAGTTAAAGTTTTTCTCCCTAGCATTGGAGACAAAATGATTTCCAATGTATGGTATGTACCAAGTTTTAAGAAAAATTTTCTCTCTTTAGTCACGATTTGACAAGCAGGACATCAGGTGATTATGGAAGATGGTTTAGTCAAGATTAATTCAGTCAAACAAAACTTGAAAACAGTCATGACAGGATATGAAGATGGAAAACTGTTATGGATGAAAGGGACAGTTATTCCAAGGCATTCTGATTTTGCAGGGGCAGTGAGTATAGGTATTTCACCTAGAAGACTATGGCATGTAAGATATGGACATTTAAATTTTGAGAGTCTTTCTCAATTGCAGAAACAAGGAATGGTTAAAGGAATTCCCACTTTCAAAAGGGAAAATGCAAATTGTGAAGCTTGCATTTATGGCAAACAAAGTCGAGAAAGTTTTCCAACAAGTTCATGGCGTGCAAATAGGTAGCTACAACTAGTTCATAGTGATGTTTGTGGACCACTACAAACTTCCTTTGGTGGATGAAAATATTTCTTACTATTCATTGATGATTTTAGCAGAATGACTTGGGTTTGCTTCTTGAAGAACAAGTCAGAAGCATTTGATAAGTTTAAATTTTTTCGCAAACTTGTTGAAAATGAAGTCAAAGAAAATATAGGTACTCTCAGGACAGACAATGGGGGAGAATTCACTTCAAATGAATTCAAAACTTATTGCAATGAAAATGGCATAAGGCGAAATCTTACTAATGTTTACACTCCAGAGCAAAATGGATTAGTTGAAAGAATGAATCGCACCTTGTTAGGAATGGTGAGATCCATGTTAGCTTTCAAGAGGTTAAGTCCAACATATTAGGCAGAAGCAATACATACAACTGTCTACTTAAGAAACAATTCTCCAATTGCTTCTTTAGACAAAATCACACCTTATGAAGCTTGGTTTGGTTTGAGACCTCGAGTTAAACATCTTAGAGTTTTTGGATCAGTATGTGATGCCTTAGTTCCGAAAGAAAAACGAACTAAGCTTGAATTAAGAAGTTTAAAATGCACAATAATTGGTTATTCTGATGAGAATAAAGGGTATCAACTTTTGACCAATGGAAAATTCATTGTGAGCAGGAATGTCATTTTTGATGAAACTGAGAGTAAGAGTGCTGAAGAAATTGAAAATATTCTATACAAGTTAGATACTAAGGGAAGTAAAAGAAATGGAAAAATTCAAAGTCAACCTACTTCACCAAATTGGTATGAACTTGATTTTCCTTCCTCTGAAGATGAGTCATCCAGTCCATCTACATCAACAACATCATCTAGGTCTTCTAGCAGTTCATCCATATCTCCAAGCAACAATAGTTCTTTTGTCAGCGATTCTCTAGATTCTTCACCTGAGCAAAGAACATCAGTTTATATTAATTCTCTTTACAATAATGGAGATTTTACAGAAGCACAAACGAGTGAGCACCAACTACCGAAATGGGTAGCTCAACTTTTGAAAGATGTAAAGCCTAATGAGCAAAATAAAATAGGCACTAGAAGGGCACATAGAAGTGAAGGAAATTTTTCCTTGATAGCAAATGATTTTACTGAACCTTCCACATACAAAGAAGCAGTAAAACATATAGAATGGCAACAGGCTATGGTTGAAGAATATCACGTAGTAATTGATAATAACACTTGGAAACTTATTGATTGTCCATCAAATGTTAAACCCATAGGATGCAAATGGGTTTACAGAATTAAGTATAATCAAAAGGGAGAAATTGAAAAGTATAAAGCACGATGTGTGCAAAAGGTTTTGCGCAGCAGGAAGGCATTGATTATGAGGAAACATTTGCTCCTATAGCTAAATGGAACACCATCCGATTAACACTTGCATTGGCTGCCCAAAAAGGATGGAAAGTTCACCAAATGGATGTGAAAAGTGATTTTCTCAACAGGGATTTACAGGAGGAAGTGTATATGACCCAACTGCCAGGTTTTGAAATTGAAGGACAAGAACATAAAGTCTGCAAACTGATCAAGGCTTTATATGGATTAAAACAAGCTCCCCGAGCTTGGTATGCAAAGATGGATGAATACCTTAAGAAAGTTGGTTTTAAATGAAGTGAATCTGATGATACTTTGTATGTGTGACAACAGGGAAAATATATGGTAATTATTGTTATGTATGCAGATGATTTGATCATTATTGGCAACCATGATTATCATATTGCATAGGTGAAAAAGGAGTTACATGCAGGTTTTAACATGACAGATTTGGGATTACTTCACTACTATCTTGGAGTTGAAGTCTTCCAACGTCCACATCATATTTTCATTTCTCAGAGTAAGTATGCAGCAGAGGTTCTTCAGCAATTTGGCATGTAGGATTGCAAGCCCATTCTCACCCCCATGGAGCAAAACTTGAAACTTTCAAAATTTGAAGGGGGGGAAAAGGTGGATAGTACTACTTACAGACAGTTGATTGGCAACTTGATTTATTTGACAAATACTCGTCCTGATCTATCTTATGCAGTCATTATTATTTCACATTTTATGCAGGAACCATGAGACAGCCACTAGAATGCAGCCAAAAAAATTCTTCGATATATCCATTAGAAAAATTGATTTTACCAAGGTCACTTCAGAAGAGCAGCAACTCTCCTGTGGAAAATGATTGTTTGGACATTTCTCCCAAACCATGAGACATGTGTAAAAATTGAAGGAGGTTTTTCTTCTTGAGTCTATGATGGACAAAAACCTCTCTCACTTTTGTCAAATACATCTTTTCTTGCTCAAAAACATCATTTGAATAAAACCTATCCCAATGTGTGGAATAAGGGATTTGTAGAAATGAAGGGAAATGAAGGGGATGAGGTGCTTCTAATTTCTTGAGAAATTTTTTGGAAGTAGGGACGGATGTTAGGAAGTAGGGGAAAGTGGAATTTCAAATATTGAGCGAGGGGAAAGGGTCCAAAAGGGAAAAACACGGGCCTAACCTAGAAAAATGTCAAATTGTAGCAATAGGTTAGGGTTTGTGGGAAAATGATGAATTTGAGGGATATCAGTGATGGGAAGTGTTTAGGAAGGTATTTTAAGGGTAGGGTAAGGTGTATGAGCATTAAGATACATGTTATGTTGATGATTTGACCATCTAAGGAAAATTACCTTCAAAACCCTAGGAGAGGGAAATGAGCCTTACCTAAGTACAACTGAAGCACAAACAAGGTGTAAAATGACCCATTGGAACTTGAAATAATGATTACAACTCTTTGAATGATGGTACACACAGTCGAATGGTGACATGGAAGAATATTTGGAAAACTTTAGAAGGAATGAAAACAATCCTAGACCTAATACCTAGTGACCAAATTTTACTTGAAGACTCACTAAAATAACAAAATTTGACATTTATGCCCTAAGATCACTTTATAAGAGCATGTTTGATCGCCAGTGGAAGGATGCAAAGACTGAATCTAACAGTTTGGCAAGTAGTTTGGCAAGGAGATTAAAAAGATTTGTAGCTATTTTATGGGATCCCTGTGGTATGGAGTTTTATTATAGTTTCTTCTTTTGTGATCATTTGTTTACATGTTTTATGTATGCCATCATTCATTTCATTGCTTCTAGTTGAATGCTTTCAAGTTTGATAGGTAGAATCCATTGTATCAGTGCTCTGCCTTGCGAAATCAGTCAACATTTCATGTTTTCTATTGTTTAAGAAGGATCCATGATTGTCACATGCCCTTCTTAGCTCCTCATTAGTCTTAAAAAACTCACATCACCAAGCCTAAAGTGCTAAAGCCTATGCCTACCTTTCCCTATAGAACACACTGCATTTCTAACCTAATTTCCCAAACCTAAACTGCCCAGCTCCTCCTGATCCGGCAAATCACCAACAAAATTCAAAACTTTCGAGCTACTATACCTAGCCTAAAATTCTTTACCTGATCCAGTCATTTTAACTAAGATCCTTATAGAGAGAGCCCTCTGTCGGCCTAGTAGGGCAAGCTACTTGGCTAAGCTTGGTTTGTGGTTACCATGGAATTTCCTCCCTTCAGCCTAAGGTCAATCTAGGTGATAATATAGTGGCGACCATTCTGGGGAAGTAGTTTTATGTTCCTCAACAAAATGTATCAAGTTCAGATCTGATTATTGATGGTGAACAACAGTCAGATGCATGCGAAGGTTGAAATCATTCACCTGGCGACTCCAGTGTCGAAAAATCCCAAGGTTCAGAATTTTGATGACAAATCCACTCTGCAAGAACCAGTAGCCTAAATAATTTCTTGGTGAATTCATTGTTATCAAAATGGATTCGTTGGCTCGAAGGTATGCTCCCATGAGCCGAGATCACATTCCAAGTTTCCCAAATAAAATTCCTAAGGTAGATTGGCAAAGGAATTTGCCTATGTTTAAAGACAATGATAGGAATTATTTTGCCTTACATCTGGTCAGATTTCACATGCATACTCGCAAGTTGAAGGTTGATTTTCTTGAAGACTGCTTGATGAAGATATTCATGGCCACTCTGGAAGGTGAAGCTCGATCCTGGTATGAAAGTTTGCCGCCTGCTTGTATTTACTGTTTAAAGGATTTTCATACCATGTTCTTTGAAAGGTATAAAGAATCTTGTCCATCCTTAATATTAGTTCAGAAGTGTTGTAAACATGTTTATAGTTTTATTGAAAATATTGAGAAAGTTTATGAAGATGATGACTTCATGGACGATGAGATAATGGAAGCCCTGTATGAAAATCCATTTCAGCAGCATAAATATAGCTTAGAGGATACTTATCAAGATGCTCACAAAAATTTGCAGTAGGTTCAAGATCTTAGTACAATTGAAAATGATAGAGGACAAGGTCTTATTACAGATCTGCTCATAGCAGAAGACAGTATACAGGGAAATCAAGTTTCAATTTCAAATTGTGATAAAGTCAAGTTGGCTATTTCAGATCTAGATTCAGAGCATGATGATGAAGAGTAGCTTGTTCTAAATCCCATGAAGGAGAGCTCCGTTGTTGAGATAATATGGAATGAAGAAAACAAAGTTATTGACCCAAGTGTTCTCATTTCATTAGAACAAAGCCTTCACGAGGAGGTAATCCAATCCTTTTACGAAAAACAAGATGAGATATTTGTTCAAGTAAGTGAAAAATCTTCTTTCGATAACTCAGTGGTAAAATATAGAAGTGTTAGTTTAGAGTTTCAAGAACTATCTGGAGTTTTCTCTCGTATGACTGATGAGTGCAATAAGAAACATGACAATCTAGTTGCCATGTCATATGAAGATTATCAACAATGTATTCAAATTTCAGAAGACCAGGGAATTTAGGGCTGTCATTTAGGTATTTCTTCTCATATTTCATGTTTTGAAAGGTTATTTCAACAAGACAATTATTGTTTTAGCAAAAGAAAACAAAAAGTGCTATCTCCTCTGTCTGAGTATGAGATAGATCAACTCTTGAAAGGTCATGTTACAGCCCAAGCTAATGCAAGTTTGCAGTGTTCACATCGTCAAGAATGTGTTAGTGAAGCTTCTTCCACTTTTGAAAATGAAGACAGTCTTGAAATTAGATTTATAGATCAGCGAACATATATTGTTTTCTTTCGTGAAGATGATAGGGCTATCATGTTTGATAATTTTGAAGAATGTTGTATGTTTAAGAATGACTTAGACTATGAAAATGAGGAGTATGAGCCTGAGAGAGACAATATGCCAGAAATTGAGTCAAAATTTCTCATGTTAAAGGAATTTACAACCAACACTCAGATAGCAGAAGCTTATAATTCTCTATGCCTTCCTATTAATCAGCAACCAACTGTTCTTTTTTATCAGAATCAAGGGAGTACTTGTATTTTTGCTGTTGGATCTGATGACAAGTTAGTGCTTCAGGATTTTGAAGATCCCTTCGACATTCTTTTGCAAGTATTAGAGAAGATGAATGTTGCCTGGTTGGTTAGCATAAGCCTTGGTTTCAGTTGTTATTATGAGTTGCTTACATGTATATCATTCTGCCTGCTTGAGGAAAGTAAGAGTAGAATTTTAGTGAGCAACCATCTGCTGGATTGGTTACATTGGAAGGTTCAATTCACATGATTGTACATATTTCTTTAGTAGGAAGGTGGTTGTCATTAGTATTTGAAGCCCTCAAATCTCGATGGTCTGCTACCATTAATAAGTTTTGTAATTACTTGTTTCAGCTAAGTAAGTCTTGAGTCATTTTTTCAGTCAATTTCAAGTCAGTTTCAAGTCAGTTTGTGTATTCAATCATGTATTTTAGATTGATTTTTCCTTACTTCATGCCCAATGGATAAGGCTACTTGGTCTACGGTGTTCTTGGCACCTTCAAGGAGCTACCATCCCCAATGGAGCCAATGTTAGAGTTAGTGTTTGCATCCTTCCACCAGTGATCAAACATGCTCTTACAAAGTGGTCTTAGGGTGTCAAAGTCAAATTTTGTCATTTCAATGAGTCTTCAAGTAAACTTTGGTCACTAGGTATTAGGTCTAGGATTGTTTTCATTCCTTCCAAAGTTTTCCAAATATTGGTCCATGTCACCATTCGGATGAGTGTACCATCATTCAAATAGTTTTCATCATTATTTCAAGTTCCAATGGGTCATTTTACACCTTGTTTGTGCTTCAGTTGTACTTAGGTAAGGCTCATTTCCCTCTCCTAGGGTTTTGAAGGTAATTTTCCTTGGATGGTCAAATTATCAACAAAACTTATATCCTGATGCTCATACACCTTCCCCTACCCTTAAAATACCTTCTTAAACACTTCTCATCATTGATATCCCTCAAAATCATCGTTTTCCCACAAATCCTAGCCTATTGCTACAATTTGACACTTTTCTAGGTTAGGCCTGTGTTTTTCCCTTTTGGACCCTTTCCCCTCCCTCAGTCTTTGAAATTCCACTTTCCTCTACTTCCCAACATCCCTCCCTACTTCCAAAATTTTTCTCAAGAAATTAAAAGCCCCTCATCCCCTTCATTTCCCTTCATTTCCACAAATGCCCTGTTCCAGACATCGGGATAGGTTTTATTCAAAAGCTGTTTCTAAGAAAGAAAAGCTGAATTTGAGAAATGTGAGAGAGGGTTTTGTCCATCATAAACTAAAGAAGAAAAACCTCCTTCAGTTTTTACATAGGTCTCATGGTTTGGGAGAAATGTCCAAACAATCATTTGCCACAGGAGAGTTGTTGCCCTTCTAGAGTGACCTTGGTAAAATCAATTTTTCTCCTATTCAAGATGTTTTGGAACATACACTTGACATGATTTCCAATGAGCTATCCCAAGCCTAATTTGGACACCGGGAAGGTAGTCAAACATTGCCTTGAAGATGGCGCTCCGAACTCCACACTCAGGTAATTTTTGTATCAGTCCCTTAGTCAAACGCGCAGCGCCTAGGGCATTGCGCACATTTTTTGTGTATCTTTTGGAGGAATGGACACCACCATTGGATCCATAAGACAATTTGCACTGAATAAAACCATGTTTCCAGATTTTAAAGTCAAAACTGCTAGGTCGAAAAGGCAAAAAACCACCTTAAAATCAGGGTTCTGCCTAATTTCCGAGCTAGGCACTGCGCATTTGAGCAGTCTTGGGAGATTTCAGTTTTGGAGGGGAAAATAAAACTCAATTTGGAAACTAGGGGTATTTTTCGAAACTAGATAGGATAAGCTTTCCAATGAGCTATCCCGAGCTAGATTTGGACACAAGGAAGGCAGTCAAAACTCACCTTGAAGATGGTGTTGTGCACTACCTTCAGGTGCTACACGTTTGACACTGGCGCTGCGCACTTGATAGGTAGCCAAATTTTTCACTGTTTCTCTCAGAAAATAGTTTTCACCTGTGGGATTTTGATTTTTCACTGATGTAATTCATAATGATGATGTAATTAAAGTGTGTTTTTGTTACCTAGGGTAGATACATTAGATTAATGGCCTAAGTGGCATGTAATAAATCAGTTTGCTTCATATTAGGGATGATTCAGTTTGACCACCTTAGTCCTTAGCTATCAGTTCAGTCTTTTATGCAACTGCTCCTCCTCTCATGGATTTGACCCCTTAGGCTAGGATTAGTTGTTTTGATGCCTATATCATGTAGTTTCTTAGTCATTTTACTGGTTGGACTCAGTTGGATGTTCAGAGCTTGATTGTACATCATTGTAAGCAGTTTGGCAAGGAGATTAATCATATTTGTAGCTATTTTTATGGGATCCCTGAGGTATGGAGTTTTCGTATAGTTTCTTCTTTTGTGATCATTTGTTTACATGTTTTATGTATTCCATCATTCATTTAATTGCTTCTATTTGAATGCTTTCAAGTTTGATATTTAGAATCCATTGTATCAGTGCTCTGCCTTGGGAAATCAGTTAACATTTCATGTTTTCTACAGTTGAAGAAGGATCCATGATTGTCACATGCCCTTCTTAGCTCCTCTGCTGTCTTAAAAACCTCACATCATCAAGCCTAAAGTGCTAAATCCTATGCCTACCTTGCCGCATAAAACACCCTGCATTTCTGACCTAATTTCCCAGACCTAAACTACCCAGCTCCTCCTGATATGGAAAATCACCAAAAAAATTCAAAACTTTCGAGCTACTATACCTAGCCTAAAATCCTTTACCTAATCTAGCCATTTTGATTGATATCCTTACAGAGAGAGCCCTCTCCTGGCCTAGTAGGGCTAGCTACTTGGCTAAGCTTGGTTTGTGGTTACCCTAGCATTGCCTCCCTTCAGCCTGAGGTCAATCTAGGTGATAACACAAGTATTCCCACTAAAGGTCATCATAAGATAAATATAACCTTGACACACGTCACACTTGCAAGAATCAAGGGATAACCACCAAGATGAGGAACACTGAACCAAATCCAAGAATTATATAATGGTCATGTTCAAGTGGATTAATGAGGGATTTAGAAACCATATTTTATTCTTATGAATCATCTTATCCATAAAGTATAATAACCCAAGGAATATTTCTTCAAAGTCAATTTCAAACATGTTTGTTGATAAAACAACTACATTGATGAGTCAGCTAGAAGTCCTATAGAATCATAGGAAGTATTTCTATCGTAATGAGACATGAAGGGAGGGGTATTTATCTTGCCATATAGGAATATATAAATCTCAAAATACAAAGTTTTATAACATCATTTAAAATAGATGGAGAGACATATAGAAATCCTGCAACTGAAGAATAATTATTTCTCTTCCACCTAACCATAGACTCAACTATCCCTAACTCGTTCTATAGAAAACTCCCATTTCCATAACCAAATATTATATTTACGGATTAATTGATTTTTATTCAATTATTCAACTCTTATTAATCGATTGTTACAAGCCATCAATATACTAACTTTTTCTCTCATTCGATGGAATGTAGGTACAACCAAATAGGTACATGTCAGATCTATCTTCATCGAGTGGAAAACGTTTAGGTAGAGTGGAGGAAAGTTAGATATATAGTGTGTATAATAAACAAATATCATCAACTAGAGGTGAGAAAAACAAAAGAAATTTTTGTAGATTCATGGAATTTTCTCTTGTTGAAGGGGGATCATGTTCTTTTGATGCAGACAGCATAGGCGACATCGAGGTTCCCTTGAGGTACAAACATATAGTGAAACTATGGGTACCCAAGGAACTTCCTCAAGTAAAAACTGATTTTTTTCTCAACATTAGGATATATCACATTTCTCCATCATCACTACATGATTTGGGGCTATTTTCCATGCACAACATAAAGGTTTGTTATGGAGGATTAACTAAATTGATGGAGCCTATTGAACCCTATTACAATTATAGATATTGTATGTATATGGTTTGATATATGCGAGGTATTTATAGATATGGATTGGTTGAAATTTATATATAGCTAAGAGACAACAATAAAAATAAAGGAACATCTATATATATTGATGGAACGCCAAAAGCATCAAAGAATATTGCAAGGTTTATGAATAGTATACAACTAGGGACAAAAAATAAGCAACCCAATTGTATATTTGAGGGATGGGAAGGAAACCATGTGTTTGTATTCACAATAAAATCAATAGTTGTAGGAGAAGAGTTTTTGATTAATTACAACTTGGATCAACTATATACATGAATTGCTATTATAAGGTGGTACATAATCTCTCATTAATGATTCTTATATTTTAGGTTTATACATGGCCCAACATGTCTTCATTATTATGTCTCCAATTTATTTATAACTTGATATAATGCATTCATACAAGAATAATGATAATGAACTTGTTCTAATGTATTCATATAAAAACATGCTTATGAAAAATAATATGACATTGCATTGTTGGCAACATGATGCAAGAGCATTCAACTCAAGAGAAAATCATTGTAATTAAGTAGACATAGGGGGTCATGTATTTTTAGGAAGTTGGATTCCTAAGTGATGAATTAATGTAATATTAGGCTTTTGAGTGCATAGAATAGAAATTAATTAGATAATGAGAGGAAGTTGTAAATGCTCTCGAATTAAAGGAGAACATGAGTGGTGAAAAATGACAAGGGTTAGAAGTCAATTATGACTCTTAAAATAGTTCCATGATTCAAGAAACTAGAGGTTACTTAGGAATTAATTGAAGTAGAAGTGGACATAGAGGATTTAGGAGTCAGTTCAGTAGATTTAGGAATCGAAACAGAATTAGTTCAGCGAACCTTGCTAGTATAAATGTAAGCCTACGGGCAGAGTAGAAGAAAAGAGGCCAATGATATCGAAGATTAGGCCCGTGAGAGACAGAGATGTCTTGATTGTAATTAGTCGTTCATATTTATATATATAGAGGTTCATTTGGGAACTGTTAAGTGTGTGAATGAACATCAAATGATTGAATTACATGTAACTATGAATTTGTAGGTTCTTTGGTAGAGGTTGTAGGCAGAGTTCTATAGAATGCGCAAAGAAGGGAATGATTCAGAGGAATCATCACGGGTCTTAGAATCCAACTGAAGAACAGAGTGAAGCTCTGGAGAGAAGGAGCGAAGTGAGAATTCTCAGAGGATTTAATCTCAGAGTGAGTTGAGAAGTGGAGGCAAAAGGAAAAACCCTGAATAAATAACCAAACCCACGGAGAAACACTAAAGAAAACAACATAAATTCTAAGTAAAAGGAATGAGCAAAGAAGTGAAAAGTGATGCATAGGAACCGTTAGATTTGGGAGATCAACGACTGGGATCAAATCTAGAAATTTGCATCGCAAACCATCCAAAGGGAAAAATGAACCTTGGCCAAACAATTTGCATCGCAAACCATCCAAAGGGAAGAATGAACCTTGGCCAAAAGAAAGAGCGATATGCAATTTGTTAACTGGACTAAAAACCTTATTAAACATGACCGATAATCTTATTGGGTCCATAAGGCATATCGGATTGACGTTTTAAGTGGAAGAAGTCAGACAATGGATATTCCAATACGTGGATAGCGATAAAGTGCCAATCAGCGATCAGAGATCAGAGCTATCGCTTATCGGTGTTCAAAGAAACAGTGTAGCGAAAAGGCTTTGGGAGATAGAGCTGACGACATTTATAAGTTTCGGTTTATAAGATTTGTGATCCACTATATGTGTTTGGAGGGGGTTTCCCGTTTGTTTCCTGTGTATTGTGATAGATGTGTTGCCCGAGTCTTTTAAGACTTAAGCGTTATTCAAACGTTTCTGATAGTCGGATATTGGAGGGCAAGGGGTGATGATATATATGTGTGTGTGTGTGTGTGTGTGTGTGCCGCTGAGGAGCAATCCCCAATTGCGATAAAGGTAACCTCAGGATCTATGCAGAGGTCGTACAGAGGCAGAAAAGGGTGTGTTTTGCATATAATTCCTTTGTAAATGGATTATAAAGGAAAATAATGCTGATGAAAGGTTTTATGTGTAATTATATATGTAACCAGTGTTAAGAGGGGAAGGTTATATATATATATATATATATATATATATATATATATATATATATATATATATATATATATATATATATATATATATATATATATTATATATATATATATATATATATATATATATATATATATATATATATATATATATTATATATATATATATATATATGATTATAAAGGATTAGCGAAAGCTTAAAACTAAGGTTTTTAAGGGTTTAAAGTCCTGATAGGAAGGCTTTAATACAGTTGTGAATGAAGGTTTGAGGGGTGATTAAGTCCCGATAAGTGGATATGGACTAAAGGTTATTCTATGTTGGGTATTAGTAAATCATTCTGCATAGGAATTGATTAATGGGGCCTTAACCATTGCTAGTTGAAGATTTAACATGCATACTGTGGGTGTAAGCGGGGGTAACCCTACGTCATTTGTGGTATCATAGCCGAATTCTAATCAGAGCGGGGAAAGATTTCCTATGAAAAGGAGTGTGCACACAAAAGAAGGTAATGTACATAAGTTAATTGGTGAATGATAGAGGCTACAATAGAAGATTATAGGGAAACTTTTGGAGTTCTTGGGAGATTGTAGCAATTCCAACAAAGACTTGGAGTAGACAGGAACAGAGGATTCCTTGAAGAAAAGTGAGAGCAAGATTTCTTAGTACAAGTTTTGAAGGAAAGTAGGCTTGGAGACTAAACAGAGGACAATCTATTCATAGTACAGAAGAATCGGAGAATAAGATCATACATAGATCTTGGAGGTAAGATAGTGTGTTTTATTTCAAATTGAAATTGAAGATTGTGTTGTAGATGAAACATCTCAGCAAAGGACAACAAGAGAAGCTGTGAGAGGAGAACCAGATGTGTTCTTGAAGACAGAGTAAGGAAAACACTCTGAAGAAAAAGTGGCTGTGAACCTGAAAAATCCAACAAGAGATTGGACAAAGAGGACAGCTGAAGTGTTCTCAAGAGAGTGAGAGATTGCAGAATCCTAGAAGGAGCAAAGGTGTTGCTCAAGAGGAGGTTCCACATAGAGGACCCGTTCTTACCAAATGACTGTGAGGAGATCTTAGTGAGGTAAGATTGCAGTGAGGAGGACTAGTTGTTGCAGAGGCTTGTTGCAAATGAGTGAGGAGCTCATGAAGAAAGAGGAGAAGAAGATGACTATTGATAGTCATAGTAGAGTTTCAGTGAGAAGCCATAGCATAAGATATGAGAAGAAGAATGCCAAGGAAAATGGCAAGAGGATGAGTCAAGAGGAAATTGACAAAGAGATTGCAGAGTTAAAAGAATAACTTGGAGCATTAAGGAGGATACTAGAGGAAAGTTAGGGACTAGGTTGGGTCTTGAGGAAGAAGCCAATGAAGTGGCACAAATTGCAGGGAAGGCTACAACAAAGGAAATTAAGGTGGCTGATGAAAGAAATCAAAGAAACTTAGTTGGAAATGAAAATGGACGAGTCCATTTGTGAACCAAAATAGGGAGAAATTCTAGGAGAAAGTGAAGATGAAGACTTGAAGACTGAAACTTCAAGTGAGGCGAAAGGGTCACATGGTTTAAATCTGAAAATTTGTGTATGTTTGTAGGTGAAACATGTAAATAAAGACAATTTTTTGATAATGTCATAAAGGAGAAAGAAGACAAGCAAAATATTTTGGAAGAAGATGAGATAGATAGGTCTCATATACAGCTGGGGAAAGATATCAAGCAACTGAGTGAAGGGCTTGAAGAGATTGAAGAGGAGACCACTGAAGAATTTTTGAGTCATAAAGAGAACTTGAAACAACAAGGAGATATGATGGCTGAAGCATCCAATGAGACCACAGGGTCTTATGTTTTTAAAATTGATAGTTTGTGTATGATGGTAGGTATTGCAGCAGAAAATCAGCCTTTTGAAGATATCTTCAGAGTAGATGAAGATCTAGAAGTAAAAGGTTACAAAGAAAACTTCTCAGAAGAAGAAGATTTTGACTGCATACAGAAGAAAAAGTCTATAGAAGCTGTCATAGAGATGAAGGATGAGGATCTTATTCTGATGAAGCATGAAGGAATACTATCTCAGAGAGGTAATCAAATGAGTTTGATTAATGTTATTGATGAAAAAAAAATACAGGAGAATGTTAGTGCAGATGATGAAACAAGGATAACTTTGGGAGAAGAGTTATAGAGGGACAATAAGGAAAAATGTACTAAAGAAAAAAGAGACTATGTTTGCTGAAAACATAGTAAAGGATCATCAATTCACCATGATGATAGGCACAGTGGAAATAACCATGGAAACTGTTGAGACAGTAAGTAAAATGGAAGGACATCTATTGAAAGATGTTAAGGAAGAAGAAGACTATGCAAAAGACTTAGCAAAGGGAAAAAGGACATGTCATGATTTATCAATAACAAAGGAAGGTATGGAAAATTGTGTGAAATTTCCAAATTCTACTCCAATTGAAATTATTGAGTTATATAGAAAATTATATTTTCAAAGAAGGGAGTTGGAAAAACAGAGAATAGACGTTCAGGACAGATTGTTGAAAAAAGAAGACAAAATAATTGTCATGAATGACAATCATAAGAAAAAGGAGATGGTAATGAAGTTCAGTAGATTAACATAGCAAAGGAAGGAGTTTACTACGGTGGACAAGAGTAGGAAGACATCATTAGAGCAGATGATGTAGAAGAGAGACTAGTTGACAGTCTCACGAGTTCTTTTGAGAATTCAAAATAGCATACTGATGTGCTGATAGAGGAGAAAGAAATAGAGCAGCAAACTGAATTATTGCCAAAGGAAGATAAGGCATAGAAGCCTTATGTTTTTTATTTTAACAAGTGTTTTGTGAGTGCAAGTTTTGTTGTAGATGCTGAAGGAAATTTGGCACCGATGAGCAACCAAATAAAGATGAAAGAAGAAGATTTTGTGGAAGAATCCAATCCATGAAATAGAGATACTAAATTGCTAGAGAGAATGTTGAAAATTCATGATTTAGTGCAGAAAAAAAATCATGAAAGAGGGTAAGGATGAAAGGGAGGCAATCAGCATAGTAGGTAAAGCAAAAGCTAGAACAAGAGCAAAAGAAGAAGAAAAAGTAAACCATCAGCTACAAAGTGGAAGTAACTAGCAACAATTTGAAGAATTAGTGGACAACAACAACAACCTGAAGCAATGAGAGAGAGAAAGAAGTAAGTGGCAGAATATGGACTATCCAAAAGATATGATAGAGATGGAGATTGAAGAGTTGTGGCAGTTAATGATGAAGCAATCCATAGGGAGGAAAATGGTAGCAGTAGGAAGAATGATCAATCAAAGCATGAACCTGACCGACAAAGAGAAGAATATGGAATATAAGACCACAAAAGTACAACAACAACAAAGGAACAAGACATTTGGACAGTTACAAAATAAAGTATGGGATCCAGGAAGACAAAGATCAGAAGACACATGATCAGGAGATCATGAATATTTTCTACTTTGGGAGTCTAATGCAAGAGAATTCAACCCAATAGAAAATCATTGTAACTAAGTAGACATAAGGGGTCATGTATTTTTAGGAAGTTGGATTCCTAAGTGATGAATTAATGTAATATTAGGCTTTTGAGTGCATAGAATAGAAATTAATTAGATAATGAGAGGAAGTTGTAAATGCTCTCGAATTAAAGGAGAACATGAGTGGTTAATAATGAGAAGGGTCAAAAGTCAATTATGACTCTTAAAACATTTCCATGATTCGAGGAACTAAGAGAGTACTTAGGAATTAATTGAAGTAGAAGTGGACATAGAGGATTTAGGAGTTAGTTCAGTAAATTTAGGAGTCGAACCAGAATTAGTTCAACGAACCTTGCTGGTATAAATGTAAGCCTACGGGCAGAGTAGAAGAAAAGATGCCACTGATATCGAAGATTAGGCCTATGAGAGATAGAGAAGTCTCGATTGTAATTAGTCATTCATATTTATATATAGAGAGGTTCATTTGGGAGTTGTGTAAGTGTGTGAATGAATATCGAATGATTGAATTACATGTAACTATGAATTTGTAGGTTCTGTGACAGAGGTTGCAGACAGAGTTCCATAGAATGTGCAGAGAAGGGAATGATTCACAGGAATCATCACAGGTCTTAGAATCCAATTGAAAAAACAGAGTGAAGCTCTGGAGAGAAGGTCGAAGTGAGTATTCGCAGAGGAGTTAAGCTCAGAGTGAGTTGAGTAGTAGAGGTGGAAGGCGAAACCTTGAAGAAATAACCAAACCCATGGAGAAACGCTGAAGAAAACAACATAAATTCTAAGTAAAAGGAACGAGCAGAGAAGTGAAAAGTGATGCACAGGAACCATTAGATCTAGGAGATCAATGGTTGGGATCAAATCAGAACCAGAAAGTTGCATTGCAAACCATCCAAAGGGAGGAATGGACCTTGGCCAAAAGAAAGAGCGATATGTGATTTGTTAACTGGACCCGAAACCTTATCAAATGTGGCCAATAATATTATTGGGTCCATAAGGCATATCGGATCAATAGTTTTAAGTGGAAGAGGTTGGAAAATGGATATGCCAATACGCCGATAGCGATAAACCGTCGACCGATGATAGGAGATCGGAGCTATCGCTTATTGAAGTTTAGAGAAACGGTGCAACAGAAAGGATTCAGGAGATGGACCCGACGGAATTTATAAGTGTCATTGTATAAGATTTGAGATCCACTATATGTGTTCGGAGCAGGTTTTCCATGTGTTTCCTGTGTATTGCGATAGATGTGTTGCTTGAGTATTTTAAGACTTAAGCGTTATTGAAATGCTTCCAATAGTTGCATATCGGAGGGGAAGGGGTGAAGATATATATATATGTGTGTGTGTGTGTGTGTGTGTGTGTGGTATGCTGTAGAGGAGAGATCCCCGATTGTGATAAAGGTAACCTCAAGATCTGTGCAGAGGCCATACCGTGTTGGAAAAAGGTGTGTTTTGCATATAATTCCTTTGTAAATGGATTATAAAGGAAAATACAACTGATGAAAGGTTTTATGTGTGAATATATATGTAACCAATGTTAAGAGGGGAAGGTTATATAGATATGATTATAAAGGATTAGCGAAAGCTTAAAACTAAGGTTTTTAAGGGTTTAAAGTCCTGATAGGAAGGGTTTAATGGAAGGCTTTAATACAGTCATGAATGAAGGCTTGAGGTGTGATTAAGTCCTGATAAGTGTATATGGACTAAGGGTTAGTCTATGTTGGGTATTAGTAAATGATTCCACATAGGAATTGATTAATGGGGCCTTAACCATTGATAGTTGAAGATTTGACTCCTAAGGGAGTTAAATACCTGGGACAAATGTGTTTATGCATTGTACATGCATACTGTGGGTGTAAGAGGGTGTGACCCTGCGTCACAACATCATCATCCCAAGGTGATAGGGGGAAGGAAAGAACATTAGAACAATACAAATATAATCACAAGGAAGATATTATGGATGAAGAAATTTATTCCTCCATAGACCTAGTGCAAACAATAAAGAAACTTCTAAGAAGATCAAACAATGGGCTCGCTTCTTTGGGTGATATTCGGCTGAAGACACATTCGAAAAAGGAAGGAATTAAAACCTTGATGCTAAATATTCATCACTATGGCAAAAGCATGGAGATATTTAATTATCCAATTCATTTATTTACAATATTAGTTTTTATACTATGACAATTCCTATATAAAAAAAAAAAACTCTATTTTTTACAGGAGTTCCTAGATGAGTTTGATCCTTAGCATAAGCCTACAACGGTTGGTGTTGGTACTAGCATTGTTCCTACACTAACGCAACACATATTTGTACCCATTTTCAATATTCTCTTGTGAGTGACTCATTGGTCACTTGAACCCATAAACCCCCCAAGGTCGATGTCAATACTACACTCCTTGAGCAACATACGTCATAATGTGCATGAGATGTTGACAATGACATTGCACATTTTGAAGCATGATTTCTTAGATCTACTTATGTCACTAGCACAAGATCACCACTAGTTGATTTTTTGGTAGATGATGAGCACATCACTCTAAAAATAGAAAAGATTCGATGTATTTATTAAGTTTGTTAATTATTATGTATAATCTAATTGAAATTTACGTATAGTGTGTGATTATTTTAAACTAATGATAATAGCATTTTGTAGGAAATGATGGATTTAATAAGCAATTGAATGAATTTAATATTTATATATTTGGGACTACCATATGCTTAGGGTGGAAGGCCCAGAGTTCCAAGTTAAAATATGAGCTCATTAGCAACTTGGTTGGCCTACTCGGTGATGATTCCTTCAACAAGTCTAGAGTCACCTCAAAAGAAGGAAAAAAATTAAAATATGTGTTGGACCAATATAAGTTTCATCTTGAAAAGAAACCAAAGTATTAGAATTCTCCAATGATTCCAAAGAGGGAGTGGAAGGCCCTCCTAGAAGTGGGACCAAAAAAAAGCAAATACACTACTTGACTTAGGAAGGTATGTGACACTTCTAATTATGGGATTATGATGCTTTATCATCATTGCAAAATCTAATTATGTACTTGAAACTTTTCAATATATGCTCCTAGATACATCCAAAGCCACAAAAGCTAGAATCGAAAAACATGGGAAACAAAACTTGGCCCATGTGGTTACTTCAAACTGGCCACACAAATTGTAATTATAAAAAAATCAATTCCATCCAAAGAAATAAATTGTTAACAATTTTAATTTAATTGCACAAAAGAACAAAAAATCATGTTTTTATGCAAAATTCCAGTGGTTGGAGTTCAACTAATCTCCAACCAAGGAAGACCTCAAGCTTTATTACAAGCACAACTCTCAAGTTGTGGTTGAATGAAGAATAAGATTGGGGCAAACACAATCTTACAACACTCCCATCAACACACAAGTAAATAAAATCAATGAAAAATACTTATAATTTATTACTTGTACAAAATTGATTATTATTTTTGGGAATAACGTAATGCATGTGTTTGTTTTAAGAAGGCAAAAAATGAAAAGACACATCCTAGTGTCAATGGAGTGGAACCTAATGAAGGTTGTGTGCAACTTGGTAATGGACGTATTTCATGTGCTATGAAGTAGTATGTACTACAATTAAAAATATTTCATTGCAAATGGTCCATTGATTATAACCTTTCTTTTTTCAACTCCAGAGCATGTATAGGATGAGGCTACACAAGAGGAACACATGGCTGCATATGAAGCTACTCTTCTTTCCCCAACTACTGAAGCAGGTGAAGAACACTCTAATTCTCTTTATATTAATGAAATAATTGTAATAATAATAACAAAAAATATCAATTTAACATTTCTTTCTTGTTGTAGCTAATGATCCACCCCTCTTGTAGCAACCTAGACAACATTGTTAGTACATAACTAGGTCGTCAATGAGAGCTACAAAGGACGTAAGAACTAAAGAGGAAGAAGAAACTAATGAAGTCATTTCTGAATTATTTTCAAAAATAAAGAAAAGGAAAAATAAATGGTTTTACTAGTTATATCATTTGAAACATCACGCACCATATTATGAAAACATATATTTGATGATGAAATTCATTAAGATAAGTGTTTTATGTCTATAATGAATGAATGAATGAATATTATAGGTTAATGAATGATTTTTATATGTTTCTTTATGTACAAAACCAAATATGTTTCTTTTTTAATTTTTTTTTTTGTTAGCATCTATGCATGAATCCTAATGCTTTTATTTCAACTATTTTCTAATAGATAGATTGGGTACTTGGGAAATTAGAGTTATGTGGGGGGGGGGGGGGGGGGGGGGGGGGGGGGGGGGGGGTGTTCCATAATAGCTTTCACCTTCACATGGCTGGTCCTATTCAAAAGAGAATAAATTAGGATTTGGATAATATTGGAGAAAATCTCCCTCAATCCAAAAGAGTAACAACAAATTCAATGTTGACTTTGATGTTGCTCTAACAAATCGAGGGACATTTGGTCCAATATTAGACTACTCTGATAAATTATTCTTGAAACCACAAGGAGAACACTCACTTATTCATGCACTCGATTATTTTTAACTAATATTTAGTCATAAAAATTATTGTTAATTTATTTTATTATTTTGATGATTTTTAATCTACCTTTAACTCAATTTTTGTGAATTGTAGGTATTTTTATTCTTAGTCTATTTGTTGTCATGCCAAGTCTGATATCAAATCAATTGGGATGGAGATTTACTGGGTCATTTCAAGTATATTATATAAATAAAATCATAATTTTACTATTTCATCATCTAACTTGTTCATATGAATCTTCTACCTCGATTAAATTCTCTTGTCTGATATATCTAGTACTTTTTTCTACATTGATATTTCTAGTCATGCTCCTTGTAAAATTGCATTTAGAAGTAAAAGTCACACTAAGAGAAGATCTTTTTTTTCTTGAATCTTGGTGTTTTTATTCTTGGCATGATTTACTAAGTTTTTGGATCTAGAACTTCTTTTTGAACATGTGTTCTAGGTTCAACCCTCAAAATTTTAACACTGTGACACATTGAATTTATTGCCTTATGTTTTGAACCCTCTAGATTCAAAGTGATAGGGTTATCATTATGAAATTCATAACTTTCTGGAGTCTTTGAGAACTTGCTTTGATCTAAAAATAATGTTCATATGTCATGGTTTTTCCTTAACTCTTCTTATATAGATCTTAAATTATTAAATTTATATTATATTATACCAAAATTACATTGAATGTTGGCAAATGATTTGTTTTACATTCATGGGATGAATTCCACAATTATTAGGAGTTCCTTTGAAATGGTTTGTTGAGGCAACTTCTGGGCAGATTCAGGTGGCCCAAAAGTAAGTGATTTTGCAACCGTAATCCTTATTTATTTTGCAATTATTTTTTATGCATTTAAAACCTACTTGAAGGCTTCAATACAATGCACATTTTGTTTATAATTTATATCTTTTTCATTGAGCATACTTAATTTTTTTTACCTATGTTATTTTCTTCCATGTTTTCATCTTCCATTATAGTGTCAAATAATCAACTCAAAGGATTTGTTTGTGTTCCATTAATTCCCAACAAAGTTCTCATGTTAATGTCTTACATCCCCAGTTGAGACAGTCCACCTAAAGGATTTGTTTGAGTTTCATTAAAACCCTCAACAATGGATTTTTTTCCCTCTTTTGATCCATGCTTTGCTATAATAGAGGTAGTCTCTTCTTATTTCCTTATAAAAGCTCTAACTACTAAAGCTTGTCTCGAATCCAAATCACTATCCTTCGGGGTCACTGGTTTTCAAACAAATAGAAGAACTAATGATGAAAGGAGATTTTGGGGGTAAACCAATTTCCCTTTCTTTATAAATTTCGATCTTGAGGCCTATGGGTTATGGACCCAGAAACCTATCGGAAGCGTTATTTGTGGCATTAGCCTTTAAAAACCATGGACTTCAACTCTATCGGGATACATAAGATACACGAGAAATACACGGGAACCAAAGGAAAACCCCGCTATGAACCCTTGGGCCAGATCTCAAAATCTATACACCCGCATTCATATTTATCTTTGGGTCTGTTAATACTAAGTATTTCTACATTTTTGCTCCGATCTCTGAAACGCCCGACCACCGATCGCCACGACCTCCTATCAGCGCTTATCACGATCGGCTATCAGTTATCGCACCATCCTTTAGCTCCCAACCTTTGATATATAATCACGATCATCGTTCTGGTGCTCAATCCGATGGTTGACGTTACATCCGATCAACGAAACTAATTGTTGACCCTGTGCCGTAGATACAACCCTCATTTGATCCAACGCTCCACAACAATTTTGGGTGAGAAATGTGCATGAGGGTTAAGTGCCTGGAAATTGGTTTCCTCTCTCCTCCTCGCCGCTACATGTCCTTCGCTAAGTGGAATCGGGTGTCGACCTAAATTACCACTTAGCACTTGTGACCTCACCAAAAATACCACCTTCTGTTGTGAAACCACTTCTCTTGCGAATTAACTTCTGCGCTCTTTTTCCATGCGACAACCGTTGATCTATACCATAAGGCGGTTCTGATGGTTCCTTTAGGTTCCTTTGTATTTTGATCTAGACCATTCATCTCTGAGATCCAACGGATCATGTGCATACTCGTCTGTTTCCTCCTTAACTTAATCTCGCTTATTTTGATGGATTTACATCTTTCTCAGGTTCTCCTCCACCACAATCCGTTTAACAGATGACATAACTCCAATATTGACATTTTAACATCGATCCATACAGTGATCGATAGTCGATCGACACTCCAACACACAGAATAACTTACAGTACAGGTCGTATATGTAACCATAGACACACAATTCTGACAATACACAGATTTATAATAACACATATATTTCCATTATATACACAGAACTTGGTTAGAGGCTAAGGCATCCCATCATTAGTTACAAATCACTATCTCGACTACATTGTCTCCTATCCCTTCTATCTATTATCTACCTTCCCTTATAGAACACGCAAGTTCATTATTTATAAGAACACATTGGATCAGATCACTAGAAGGATCTAATCAAATCCTTTCCACAATTTCTTCAACAATCCCCTAAATCTCTCAACTAATCATACATATGTGGTAGATTACATTTAATAAAGTCTTCTAGAGACTTATCACTTCCATCATTTTAGCCCTATTTTAACGGAATTTCCCTTGTTTTTCTCTGATGGTCCACGTCCTCTTCCTTGCTTCGCTTTGGATTCCTCCTTTAATTATGAGTGCTCGGATGCTCCTACATCAGACTCCCAAGGAATAAAAATTTATGACCTCATGGTCATATGCTTCTCCTTATCCCTAGCAATTGTACCCACATCCCTATGGAATTTTCTTTATGATCTTCTGTGAGCTGCAACCAAACCTTTGTAGTAACAGTCTTCCTCTGCTACATGATACCTCACCAAGATTTCTCCTCTGAGATTAGTCTTTTGGAATCCTTTTGGTTCTCTCCTCTGGAACCAATTGAGCACTCCTTGCTCTAGGTAGCTACAAGTCTTCTCACCTTCTGCTACTGCTATCTGCATGACAGTAAGATCATAACTCTCTAGTTTTAGACAACTGTACCTCCTTCTCCTTCTGCTTGCACTCTTCTTCCTTTTCATGGGAAATCCTTTCCCTTTAACCTTTCCCTACTCTGATACCACTTAATGAAGGGAGATTTTAGGGGTAAACCAATTTCCCCTTTCTTTATAAATTTTGATCCTGAGGCCTATGAGTTATGGGCCCACAAGCCTATCAGAAGCATTATTCGTGGCCTTAGCCTTTAAAAACCATGGAGTTCAACTCTATCAGGATACACAAGATACATGGGAAATACACGGGAAATAAAGGAAAACCCCGCTATGAACCCTTGTGCCGGATCTCAAAATTTATACACCCGCATTCATATTTATCGTTGGGTCCGTTAATACCAAGTCTTTCCACATTGTTGCTTCGATCTCCAAAATGGCTGACCTCTGATCGCCCCGACCTCCGATCAGTGCATGTTGCTAATCGGCTATCGGCTATCACACTGTCCTTCAACTCCTAACCTTTGCGATATAATCACGATCATTGTTCCGGTGCTCAATCCGATGGTTGACATTACATCTGATCAATGAAACTAATCGTTGACCTTGTGTAGTAGATCCAACCCTCATTTGATCCAACGCTCCACAAAAATTTTAGGTGAGCAACGTGCACAAGGATTAACCACCCGAAAAGTGGTTTCCTCTCTCCTCCTCATTGTTACGTGTCCTCCATTAAGTGGAATTAGGTGCCAACCAGAATTACCACTTACCACTTGCAACCTCGCCCGAAATGCCACCTTCTATTGCGAAACCACTTCTCTCGCGAATTAAATTTCGTGCTCTTTCACCATGCGATGATCGTCAATCTATCCCATTGGACGGTTGTGATGGTTCCTTCAGGTTCCTCTGTATTTTGATCTGGATCGTTGATCTCTAAGATCCAACAGATCCTGTGCATACTCGTCTGTTTCCTCCTTAACTTAATCTCGCCTATTTTGATGGATTTACACCTTTCTCAAGTTATCCTCTGCCACACTCCATTTAACACACAACATAACTCAAATATTGACATTTTAGATCGTCATCAATCCATACAGTGATCGATGGTCAATCGACACTCCAAAACACAAAATAACTTACAGTACATGTCATATATGTAACCACAGACACACAACTCTGACAATACGCATATTTACAATAACACATATATTTCCATTGTATACACAGAACTTAGTTATAGGCTAAGGCATTCTAGCCTTAGTTACAAATCACTCTCTCGAGTACATTGTATCCTATCCCTTTTGTATATTATCTACCTATATCACTTTGTATCCCCTATAGAACATGCAGGTCCATTATTTATAAGAACACATTGGATCAGATCACTGGAAGGATCTGATCAAATCCTCTCCACGATTTCTTCAAGAATCCCCTAAATCTCTCAACTAATCATACATATGTGGAAAATTAAATTTAATAAAGTCTTCTATAGACTTATTGCATCCATCATTTTAGCCCTATTTTAACAGAATTTCCATTGTTTTACTCTGATGGTCCACGTCCTCTTCCTTGCTCCACTTTGGATTCCTCCTTTAATTATGAGTGCTTGGATGCTCTTGCTTCAACCAAACATGCCACCGTTGGGTTCTTCTTTATCTAACATTTTTCCTCATCCTTTGAATATTTTCTTATTTTTTAAGGTTTTTACAATACACATCATTGAATTGAAATTTTTTCCTGCCAGGTGATATGAAATAAGTATTCTTGTGAGTAGTTTGTACTTTCTAGCCAAGACCAATGGTTTCACCTTGATTAGCTACAAACTCTTCCAATTCATCTAAGTGCATTTTATATTTGGATGATGTTTTCCCATAAGAATCAAAGTTAAGATGATTAAACGATGCATTATAAATATCTTCCATGGATAAAACATGCAATTTATTCTTTTAAGTTTTCATACCAGGAAATGGCATGTGCTTAGGAGGAAGTTCATCAGATGCATCTACATTTTCTATTACCATTTATGTTTTAACAATATTTGTTTCCACGCTCTCTAGCTTGCCATTAGTTTCATTACCTTGATTTCCTTTTATTGTACTAGAATTTTACCTTCCAAATGGGGCTTTAGAATTGTCACTGCATATTTTTCTTGTGGAACTATTCCTTTCATCTTGGATACCATTATTTGAATGGATGACACCTATCTTATAATTAGACATTGTCCTTTTACTAGATTTTGGGTGATGTTCTATTTTAGGTGTAGTGGCTTGATTAGGTAACTCGTAGTTTATCAACAAGATATAAAGATTTGTATTCAAATCTCTTCCTCTTACCTAACTTTAGCTCCCTATCAAACCCCATATCATAGAAAATTTTAGGGGCGAATGTTCACCCTTTGGCGAAATTAAGGGGTTTTAAATTTTTAGTGGGCGAATATTTCGTATCATAGTACATTTTTACAAATCACCTCAAATAGCCCACCTTATTTTAAGGGAGAGGGTAAAAAAGGTAAATTTACCCCTTGAAATTAGGAGTTCCAACCTTCCATTGGCTCATTTTCAAGAATAGGTTTTATTTAAGTGAATCCTATGGGCCAAATACTATATTTATAAAAGAGTTATGGTAAATTAATAAAAATATAAATAAATGAGAGGTATGGTAAATAAATAAAATGTTTTTTATATTTACTCCATAAGTCACCTTATATACATGCAAGGGTGCAAACAAATAAAAATATAAGTAAAGTGGAGGTATGGTAAATAAATAAAACGTCTTTTTATACTTACTCAAAAGGTATGGTAAATAAATAAAAATATAAATAAACTAGATCGTATGGTAAATAAACCTCTTTTTATATTTAGTCCATAACCCTCGTTCTATTTATGAACGCTCAAGAAAGAGGTTTTATTTAAGTGATTCCTATGGGCCAAATACCATATTTGTAAGGTATGGTAAATAAATAAAAATATAAATAAACTAGACGCATGGTAAA